>OOFC01050444.1:55926-71264 GCA_900323345.1 Pseudochromis fuscus | reverse complement strand
GAGGAAGAGAAGGAGAGGAAGAGGAGAGGAGGAGGGGAGGAGAGGAAGAGAGGAAAGGAGAGGAGCGGAGGAGTGGGGAGGAGAACAGAGGAGGAAGATGACAAGAGCAGTGATTATAAGCTTTAAACAGTGAAGCAGCAACAGTTCAGGTTAGACATGTGTGATGCTTTTAAGTGGTAATCTAGTAGGTTTTAAGCGTACAAATTGAGCCCAGTCATTCTGCGTGAAATTGATTTCAATTGATGATTACTACAGTGAACGTAAACACAAATAGTGTGTAATCTGGTGTGTTTGATGGTAGATTGTACAGATAAAACCACATTAAAAATGCATCTATTACTTTCAAACCTTTTTAGATATGGATGAGTTACAGGTTTACTGCAGAAGCTCTGATATATTTATAGATATAAATGATGACCTCTCATCACCTCAGTCACAATTTTATCCATTATTGATCACAGCAATGTAAGCCTGTAACCAAGGTAACCGCCGGAGTCCCGCTGATTGTTGCTGTGTTTCCACACCAAAGGACCGAATATGAGACAGTTTAGGCCAAAGTGTGGTTACAGATTTTGTGGATTAGCATTGTTTTGAGGGTGTAGCTTGTTAGCTGAATGCTTAGCCTGAATAATAACATCCGATTGTGGGTATTTCCATGTGTGCCAGATATTAATAAAAGTTAATAAAGGTTCTCCATATTGCAGTTCTGCTTGCTCTGCGTCTGAAGCCTGTAAATCACTGTAGGTTATACACAGTAACAGTCTGCAGCTATTGACAGTTGAATTATTTTTCAATGATGCATTTCATTTATCTCTGACTTTGTCTGACACATACAGCAGAACTACTTTTTCATGAGCGTAATTAGAGCGAGAGACACACAAACACAAGACATGAAGAGACAGAGGGAAGGGAAAGAATCTGTGCTCAGGAGAACCAAGCTGTTTCTGCAGGCAAACATATTATTTTATGATCATAACATTGTCAGATAAAATGAACTAAAATGCAGGTGTTGCCAATCCACAGACTGCATTTATGTCTGGCTGATGTCCAACCATGAAAACCAGACCGCCTCCAGATGTGGTGTGAAGAAATATGACAGCATTTCACTGACAATTTGTCAGTGTAGGTATTGAGTCTTTATATTAATATGTGTTTTTGTTATCCACGGTATCCAGACAAAGATGTGTGTTAATACAAGGGGTCAAAGTTTGGGCAAAATGGTTATTAATTGAGACCACAGACTGTATATAAGACATGAACGTAGTCCTTGTGACGTCACCCGTTGGTTTGTGGACTTGACTTTTGAAGCCAGGAGTTTGACATTTGAACGTCGCCATGTTGGATTTTTGGTATCAGAAGCAACCATGTCTGGATATGAAGGGAGGTGCAAGGAGGCGTGTCTGACCTGTGAACTGGTGATGCAAACTATCAGACCTGTCAATCAAACTAACCACACCCCTAAATCTTCTTATTTTTGAAAGCTAATATCTACCTAATGAAGAAATTATTGTCATATAGACCAGGGGTCCCCAACCTTTGTTTCACCAAGACCGGTTTAAGGTCAGCATTATTTTTACGGACTGGCCTTCAAGATGTGGCAGATAAATACAGCAACAATAAAATAACACAACAGACATATAAAACGAATATGTCCCCCTTGCAAAGAAGCTCTCTAAAGACGTTCGTTTTTTACTTATTTTAGCTAGTTTGCGGACTAGGTTTTTTGGGTAACGTCTGTGATCATGTGACTGAGACAAGCGTATTAACATGTCAAGAGGGATAAATAGAAGTTAAGTCAGAGAATCTGGTCGATTTTCAAAATAAAATGTCTTTCAGACTCTAATAATCAATACAATTGAAATTATAGAAATTATTCATTATTTCTGTGCGGCCCAGTAACACATGCCTCACGAACCGGTACCGGTCCCCAGCCCGGTGTTTGGGGACCACTGATATAGACCATAGGATCACTAATAAGAAACTGTGACTTTAGCCAATGACATCTAAATGACTTATGGAAAAAAAATCTATTAATTCAAATCAATTGGTGGCAGAGTAGCGCAGTGGTTAGGACTGTTGCCTCACAGCAGGGTTCAAATCTCAGCTCGGGATATTGTTTAGTCTAAATTGAGCGTGAGCGTGAGCATGGATGGTTGTCTGTCTTTGTGTGTTAGACTGGTGACTCGTCCCAGCTGCCCATTACCAGCTGGGATAGGCTCCATCCCCCCCTGCGACCCAATTGGATAAGCCGGTATAGATGATGGATGGAGCCAGAATCTAGTTGCCGTTGGTGGTATTGCACTTTTTTGGCACTTCTGCATTGGCTTCACTTTTAAGACCCAGTGGCTACGTCCATCTTTTACACACAGTCTATGATCTGGCATGAGTTCAGACAGGCACCTGATATAACCTCTGTAGAACCAAACAATGTTGCTTAACTGGAAAAAAAATGCATTAACTTTTGATCCAGTCACAATAACCCTGTGTTTGAGGTTTACAGACAGTCTGGAGCAGTGTATGTATTTATGATCCTTGTCTTTGTGAATGGCGACAAACCGTTGCTTTGTTTTCTGTGCCGCCTGAAGCTGATGTTCTTGGAAAAAAATAATACTTGATTAAAAGGACATATATATATATTATGTGCTCCAGTTATGTCAGCAGGCTGCAGCTGGACTCTACATGCTAAAACAAATAAACTACAGTGGTCATTCTGGTGGGATTAAGACTTGGAGATTAAGGCTAATGGTAACAGGGTGAAATGGGGTAAAATTCTGGATCCGCCACACGCAAGGACACATACACGGCAAAGCATCATGCAGGAACTTAGCAGAATCAGTTACTCTTTAAATAATGACATCATTTATTAGCTTTGCTTATTTCACAATAGTTCAATTTAAAAAAAATATGTCTTCTTTATTTTCAGGCCATCTGTTACATTCAAGCCAAAAAAGGTCACACAGTCCTGATTAAGGTAAATCTCTCTGTTTTCCAGCAAACCAGAGTTTCAGAACTGTTTGTAGTGATATTCCTGCAGTGGTGCACTGCTAGGGATGAATTTTACATCAACAATAAATTATTGGTTTGCCAGAGCTGAAGAGAGGAACACAGAACATGTGTCATAAGCACGTGTTGTTAGTGTTAGTGTAATTATTCTTATTCCAGCAGTTCTGTCTTACAGGTTTAACTCATAAATATAAGACTTAAAGAAGCAGACACCCTGTCTGCATCTGTGGGGGGATTTGAGAACTAAAACTTTTTTATAGGGTTTTTTTTGGTTGAAACAAACATATATGACATATATAAAACTTGCTGTGTGCAGATTTTTGCATGAATGTGTTAAAACAACACATTCACTGAACACACTCCTTCTTTTAGTGAGTGTATTTGTGTGCATCCAAAGACAGTGAACCTGAGGGGCTTTGTTGTTGAGAGGTTTTGTTTATGTGCATTGAATTTCTGGAATATTTCCCATTTTTAGAATTTTACTTTTTGCTTCATTTGCTGTTGCACTTGTTCCCAGCTGAGCCCTCCTCGGCCTTGCAGGTAACCTCGGTGTGACCACAGACTGTATCTGAGAGATAGTCACAGCAACATCACCCGTTGATTTGTGCACTTGGAAGTTTGGAGCTTGTAATTTGAACATGGACATGTTGTTTTCTTGGAGCCTGAAGTGACCATATTTGGATATGAAGGGATGAGTGAGGAGGTGGGTCTGACCCTTGAACCTGAGGTCACTGTCCAGTGTGTATAAGACTCGAGTTCACAGGTGAATGAGCCTTCAAACCAGCTGTAAATCACTGGAGACCAGACCTGTCAATCAAGCTGGTCATGCCCCTAATCGTCCTCTTTTTGAAGTCTAATAACAACTTACTGATGAAATAATTTTCAGATGCATCACCACATCATTGATAACAAGAGTTGACTTTAGCTAATGACATCAGAGTTTTTTGGAGCCAGCATTTAGTGGTCAGTGGTGGTACTTTCTTTGCACTTCCACATTGTTTTCACTTTTGAAAACAGGTGCTACGTCCATCTTTTATAGTCAGTGTGTGGGTGTAGGAGATGAGTGACAGAGGTGATTCAGTATCTGCACTTCGTGTCCTACTAGTCCCAAGTTTTAGCATAAGACCTAAACAAATGTTGTGTACCATGTTTGCTGCAGCAGAAATAGAAATAAATAAATAAATTCAAGTAAAATCATAACAGTGTTTCCTTGCCTGTCTATCACTGCAGAGTTGACCTGGACTGTAAAGACCAGCTAACATTAACACACTTAAACCAACTGTATCCCCACCATAGATAGGAGCTGTGGACCCGTGAACATAACCCACTGTAAAATACATAGGTTCTGAATGTTCAAGTATCCACAACCAGCAGAAAGTAGCATTGATTCCTGGATAGGGAGGAAGAGACTCTGCTAAAAAAAAAACCAGCTCAGAGCATCTTATTAAAAAAATAAAAAATAATGTGAACATGTGCATTTTAATCTGTGTGAACTAAACTTTAAGTGATAAAATTTTTTTTTAATTTTAAACTAATTTTGAAAAAAAATATTCAACCTATGTTCAGTTAACTTGCTGCAATGTTGTAAACACACACACACACACACACACACACAGTTCGCAGACAGTGAGCGGCCTAGGAGGCGTCCATCCATTCATGATCCTTCATTCTTTAAATGGGGCTGCCATCTTTGCCTGTCTTCCCAGAGGCCTCGGACGGGCAGAGGGGTGGGTCAGCAATCATGTGTGTGTCAGGAAACAGGCAGGCGTATTGGCTGTCAATCAAATAGCCTCTTTATTTCCTCTCTTCGTGCTGTCTCTCCATGTGTGTTTTTCTGCTTTTCATTGTCTCTTTTTCTCTCACCCCGTCTCTCCCTCACGTCTGACAAGCAAAAAGATTTTCACTTACTTCAGAGAGGCAAAATAAGTGAGAGGGAGGTGTAAGAGTCTTCCTGTCTCCTTTTAACATTCCCTCTGTTTATATCTCTCTAACACACACACACACACACACACACACACACACACACACACACACATGTCTGCGTGTATGTGTGTGTGTGTGTGTGTGTGTCTAACATGTCTGAAAGACAGCTAGCAGTGGTTTGTCATTGTAACACTTTAGTGGACCATGTTTCCAAATCATCCCTTACACTTTTTCCGCAGACAGGCAGACACATAACATTCCTCAGAAGACGAGTCTCACCGAGAGAGAGAGAGAGAGAGAGAGAGAGAAGTAGTACTCTCTCTCTCTCTCTTTCCAAATGCAGCTGAGTGCTCCACACGGATCGATAGTAATCCTCAGTGGGAGCCGTTTATTTTGGAATGTGTGTGAGGCCCAGTGGGTGACAGAATCCACATTCACACTCACACATGCGTGCAACATTATAAATCTTGCTGCAGCTGGAGTTGCTGCTGCGCTCGCACACATAAGCACAACATGGCACGCACTGGTGCAGACAAACTGACACACAAACTTACGCACACCGACAAGTACACACTCAACACGCTCAGGGCCTGACAAGCAAAGCCTCCTGTTGGGCTGGGCTCTCTTCTCTCCTCTACTGAGCAGAACTCACAGGGCTCCAGGCTGAAGGAGGGGACCCAGTGTGTCTCAACACCGTCCCCTGCCAAGGTCTCTGTTTCTGGGGATGGCAGCTCTCAGCAGCTGGCTAGGCTGGAGCTCTCTGTACACTGACTCCAAGCCTCTGGCTGTCTAGTCCTGCCAGGAATTTATAATTCTACAATCACAGAGGAACTTTTTTCCCCGTTCACCAATATAAGAAGGGATTCAGTTTTTTTTTTTTTCTTTTATAATTCAGACACAGAACCAAATCTGTTCATGTCAGTGGAATCACTGTGATCAGTAGATTTGCTTGCAGGGGCGTAGTGAATACGAGAGGAAGACGTTCAAAGGCGCAAATCAGAGCAGTGGAGAATTCAAAACAGAGGCGCCATAGATATTGAATTAACCCAACATGACCCTGAGTCCTAAGGTGGGTTGACGTAAGTTCTGCTACACAGAATCTCAAGCTGATCATTGGAGTTTTCTTTCTGAAATGCACCCTGGGAGTAGCAGGTAAACTTTTACTTTACATTTTCAAATGTACAGTCTTTCTTCTTTAACTTTTAACAAGTCTTCATCTCATGGACTAATTGCATCAAGAGTTTTATGCTGATCAAAGTTGTAGCAGTGCTCAGACCATGAGTCACTTAAAACCATCAATGCAAAAAGATAATATGAATTTTACATCTAGAATCTAACTAAGGAGGTAAAATAGCCCCTCCCACTGTCCCAACCTGTGCAGTTCAATTTGGTACAGCAGCATTATTGTATTTGTACAATAATTTAACCTCTTGAATATTTGTTTAAGAAAAACCCATGATAGTTAATCCTGTACGAAATCCCATATATCCCTATTTATTACAATGGACAAATGTTTTAAGATAGTGTTTCTATGTCACTGCAAGAGGGAGAGTGTTCAGTCTGTAGCATCAGTACAGCTGGGTTATGTCTTGTCCTCCCCAACTGAATTTTTAGTCTAATTTTTTCAACTTGTTTTATTTTTTGTTGTACTTGTTTATTTAACCTCCAGCCTCTCAAAACATACAAGCAGTTAGAGTTGTGATTTGTTTTCAGCTTTGTTACTATTGCAACTCCACGCTCGCCAGCCTCCAGCTGATTGCAGTGAAGCTGGCTGCCATAATAACTTCAAAACCAAGGAAGAGGACATACAGAGGATGCAGAGGAAGAAAGAAGCAATGAGGGAAAAGAGCTGGGTCCTAACATTAGAGACTGATGAAGAAGAGGAGGTATAAGCCATATTAGTGTAGTGCTATGTGTTCACAGAGACGTGGCTACAGGAAAATACCACGGATCCCAAAACCACCATCAGCATCTTTCAGACAGTGCAGGCTTTGGAAAGGAGTATCGCCAAGAGCAGTAAGAACTACTGACCTGTTAGCAGTGGACTGTGCCCATGCTGTTTTTCCAGGTATATTCCAGGTATGATTTTACATGCTAGCTTAGTTGTGGTTAACATCCCCCAACTCTGCTGACCCAGCAACCAAATGTGGTTTGTTTTCATCCAATTTGTTACTCCAGACTCAGCACCCCAATGCCTTGTTCATGACAAATTGTGGCATTAGCATGTAACGTGTAGGTAGAACTGGTAGCAATCTAGCTAGTGCGCTGGTGCACTGGCCTTCATTAATGATTTGCATAAACCAACTTCCTGTAATTCCTCAGCTCTGTACTAGTGTTATGATTCCATCTGATTCTGAAAGCCAACAAGTGGAGCGTTTCGTATATATTACATACATTACAGCAATAATGCAGGGGAATGGAGTCGTGACATGCAGCATTCTGTCCATATTACCTACATTACGGTAGTGTATGGAAGCTCTGCTTATCGGCTTTCAGAATCAGCTGGAATCATGTTGCTAGCGCAAATGGCCGAGGAATCGTGGTGATTTGATTGACACGTCACTTTCTGTGAGCAGCTAAATGTACGGGATAAAAGGATTAAGTTGGCCTTTGCTCTTTGCAAAGAAACTCTCCATAGATAGATGTCTGTTTTTTTACTCATTTTCGCTAGTTTGCTTATGGCTTATTTTTTGGGTAACGTATCTGATATGTCTTATCATGTGACCAAGACCAGCGTATTGACACATCAAGAGGCACAGGCAAAAGTAAAGTCGGAGAGAATCCAGTCATCTTTCAAAGTAAAACATCGTTCAGACTCTAATATACCCCTTTTCCACCAAACAGGTTCCAGGGCAAGTTCCGGGCCAGTTCCTGACTTAGCCCCAGTTTGTTGGTTTTCCACCGGCACGAGAACCGGCCCCAGCCCCTAAAACAGGGGCTATCTCTGGCCCCACTTCTTTGCCGGGCCAGACTTAGCCCCGATTAAGCAGCGACGACGCCAGGAGCTGGGGAGCGACGGTGGAAACACAGCTAGCGATAGTAGAAGAAGAATAAAGTAATGAAAATACCGTTTTGGCTCTGGATCACATCGTAAATTCCCAAAACTGAATAAATACCGCACGTAGTGATGCAACACTGCTTTGTTAACTCAATCATGTTGTAACTAGAAGATCCGCTGAAAAAAATATTTTTTTCATGGACTGATAGTAACAGGGTAACAGTAGTTTGTTAACAGCAGCTAGCTTGCTAGCAGCCGGTTGTTGTGAACCGGCTCCCTCTGCAGCGACGTACTGACGTTTTACGGGACGCGACCCCAACCTGGCCCACTCCCAATGGAAAATCAAACTGGTTCATAGGAGGACCGGCTTCTGAACCAGTTGAGCCCTGGCTCGAGCCCCAGCCCGGAACTGGTCCTGGAACCTGTTTGGTGGAAAAGGGGTAATAGTCAATACAACTGAAATGATATAAATTATTTATTCTTTCTTTGCAGCCTGGTAACAAATGCCTCATGGACTGGTACCACACCTTGGTGGAGGTTTGCATTCTCTAATTGAAGTTTTTGTCAATTTTTTTTTCAACTTTTTCTCTTTTTTTTGGTCATACTTATTTAGAATATTGCCAAAAACTTATTTAATGTGCATGCTCTCTAAACATACTAATTAGAGTTTTCTACTGCCTTCAGTGCTACAGCTGAATTATGCCTTGGTGGAGGTTGTGCTCCCTGAGTGCAGTCTGTTCATATTTTCCAGTGTGTGTTTTTTAATGTGTGTCAGACATAAATTCCCGAGCGTTTGAGACCACTGTGCCACTTTCTGGTGTGAGTCATTTGTTTTTTGACCATGATGCTCCATCGCCACTTTTCCCAATTAACACCCAGCTGATGCACATAGTTTTTGAAACGAATCACTGCAAATAGGCTTTTAAATTCTGAGACAGGATCCTGCAAATCATTTGTGTGATTTGGTCCAATAATCACACCAATGGCTCTGGAGGGTTTATTTGGCATCACTCTGTGAGAGCTTGTCCGGGCTTGCTGCTGGACTTTTTGGGGGGGATCAGTTTGGATCTCTGGGTAGCAACATTCCCCTCAGAGGCGGCCAGGCAGGCCCACACACCACACCGCACACACACACACACACACACACACACACACACACACACACACACCTGTGCTTCGCCTGAGAGCATTGCATTATCTGAGGCAATCTAGCAGCACCTCAAATCCTGCTGCCATTTCTGTGGGGCAAAGTGAGAGTAGTAAAAATGACCAAAAGCATGAGAAGAAGCATAAAGTTGAAAAACGGTCATTTTCGACATAAAATTGGAACGACACACTGCAGTAAACACTGATGAGGAAATTGATCTGTGCTAACGTGAATCAATTTACTTAATGCTTCCGCACTGAGTGATCTGGGTTTAAATTTATGTCCATTTGGGATATTGTTTGAAGCTAATTTTAAACCATTCAGTGATACCACTATATTATTACATGAGGGACACAACACTGTCGGGGCAATATCCAATTTCAGGTTCAAGGTCAAAATCACTGTAACTCCAGTCAGATATGGAGCTTTTCCATTATCAGATGATATATCTAACTACAGAGCAACCCCAGTGCCCTTAAAATGTTCAGAAAGAATAGAATAATGGTGCAGCAGGGGCATATGCTGCTATGTAGCTCTACAGGCACATGGGACCTGACCACTCAACTATCTCCAGGCTTTGCAGCAGTCAGCAATACAGACATATCCTCAGCAATACTCCCTTATCCTCAGCAATACAGCCAGCTCAATAGTGTACCTCCTTCAATGCAGTATAATCACCTCTTGTGACAACATCCTTAGCTCCTCAAGAGTCTATCTACCTCCTCAAATACCCTCACACCATAAGATAAAGACATTAGAGACTGTGGGATTTGGAGAGAGTTACGTCTGTGATGCACAGTGATACAGACCTGGAATGCCTGGGAAGTTTGGGATCTCTCTAACAGATACCATCAAATGAGCAGAGCAGAGCGGTGGGGCAGACTGGAGCACAGCTCAGCATGTTGCTGAGCTGGTTGGTTCAGGGTGGAGGGGGGGTGTCTGTTGTTGGTGAGCCGCTGCAATGCAAAAAAAGGGAAAAGCAGTTTAAAACAAAAAGACAACGATGAGGGAATCATCTGCGAGGGTCCGTGTGGGACTGCTGGGAATCATACCCCATGTTTTCTGGGAATACACAGCTGTGAATTACTTTTACAATCACACGCACAATGGGATTAGTGTCGCATTGAAATAAAAGGTCAATCAGAAGATGCTTTATGCCATATGTCTTCTCTGTGAATCTATTAACTCGCTTTTTCCTCTCTACTGTTGTGTCGCCTCTCACACTCTCCCATCCTTCTCCTCAGTCTTTCTCCTCCCTCCCTCTCCCTCTCCCTCTCCCTCTCCCGCTGTCCCTGGGTGGGATGAGTCATCGAAGAGAGAGAAGAAAAGAAAGGAGAGGAGGTGTATTCGCGTGTACTGTATATGTGTGTGTTTGTGTGTGCGCATGTGTTGTGTCATTTCTCCTGAGGTGCTATGCCCTTCACACTCCCTTTCAGCTTCATGTCAACCTTGCTGTTAGGGTGCCGACATAAAGGTACGCGCAGCACACATATATGCGTGCAACTTTACTCTCATGGCTGTGTACAGTATGCCACCATAAACATTCAAATCTTACCTGTCAAAAGGTGTTTTTTGTGGGTGAAAATAAATATTGTGTAAATACTTCTTATATGACAGCATGAAACCACCTACATCGGGACCACCTACATTTGTTCCTAGTAGACAAAGAAGTCACCCACAAGGATTTTACAGTTGCTATCACTAACAAACAGACAGAAGAAAATAGCTTTTGTAAGAACTTTTCCAGTATGTTTACATTAAGGATTCTCAAATACAGTAAGATCATGCCATATATTTCAATGTATGTGGCATTTGAAGATATCCTGTTGAGCTTTCTTGTAAATAAACAAAGTTAGTTAGACTTTCTTTGATCATAAAATACTTTAATCGTATCATGTTAGCTCAACCAATGCCTTAAATCCATCTTCTTTCCACATAAAACTTGTGCTCAGACTCACAGTCACTAGCTCACAGTTTAAACTGCAGACTGTATATAGCAGTGGTCCCCAACCACCGGGCCGCGGACCAGTACCAGTCCATGAGTCATTTGTTACTGGGCCGCATAGAAAGAATAAATAATTTGTATTAATTCGGTTGTATTGACTATTAGAGTCTGAAAGACGTTTTATTTTGAAAAATGACCTCTCCGACTTTACTTTTGCCTGTACCTCTTGACATGTCAATACACTTATCTTGGTCACATGATACGACGTATCAGATACCTTACCCAAAAAATAAGCCCGTAAACCAGCGAAGATGAGTAAAAAAACAGATGTCTATGGAGAGCTTTGCAAAGAGGAAAAGACCAACTTAACCCTTTTACCCCAAACATTTAGCTGCTGACAGAAAGTGACGTGTGCCAATCAAATCACCGTTCTTCCTCAGCCATTTGTGCTAGCGACGTGATTCCACCTGATTCTGAAAGTCGACAAGCTGAGCTTCTATACATTACTGTAACGCTGCATGTCATGGCTTGACTCCATTCCCCTGCATTACTGCTGTAATGTATATAATACATACGAAATCCTCCTCTTGTCGGGTTTCAGAATCAGCTAGAATCACGTCGCTAGCGCAAATGGCCAAGGAATTACAGGAAGTTGGTTTATGCTAGCCACTCTGTATCGCCAGCGATAAGCTCGGTGTTAAAGGTTTAATTTTCATGCCGGTCGTGTTATTTTATTTTTCCTGTGTTTATTTGCCATATCTTGAAGGCCAGTCCCCAAAAATAGTGCTTACATTTAATGGTTTCCATGGTGCAAAAAAGGTTGGGGACCCCTGGTGTACAGAATTGGTTGAAGCAACCAGGTCTCAAAAGAGCAATTCCTCCAATGGCCACTAGATGCTGGCTCCAAAAAACTCCAACTGACTGATTCAGAAATTTTTATTTTCAACCATGAAATACTCAGTCCATATATTTTTTTCATTCACGTCATTGTGATGTCATTAGCGAAAGTCAACTGTCGTTTTTAGTGATCAGGTGGTCTTATTTAGAGGCATGGGTCAGACTGGCTTCCTTACTCCTCCCTTCATATCCAAATATGGTCACTTCTGGCTTCACAAAACCAACATGGTGATGTTCAAATGCCAAACTCCTGGTTTCTTAATGTGAGTCCACACACCGACAACTGATGCCTTGTTAGCTTGGTCCATTCTGGTTTGGGTTGTTTGGCTTGAAAGCTCAGTTAGAGGAACAGTGTGACTCTTTACAGGAATATGTTGTTATGCTGACATGTTATATGTTGTTATGCTCACATGCACAAATACATAAACAAAACCAGGACCCACTTGTAAGAACATTATGCTATTGTGCTATTATTAGCCCAAAACAAGTCATCAAGGGACCTTTAAGCAGTCTGCATAAAAGTCTGTTGTGTTTTTTAATTCTAACCATGTGAATTACTGACATAGAGTTTACAAAAAATCCTTGTAAAAAAATAAAACTTTTTGAAGGCAGCAGCATTTTCTTATTTGCTATAATGTGTACCGGAAAGAGTCGAATTAATTCATATTTGGTACCTACAGGATACAAACAGACAAAACATCACAAATATGCAACGGTCTTCACAAGAAGGTTAATACATCTCTGTCATTTCACCTACATCGTATTCCACTTTTGACAAACTGGCCATAATGAAATGTATCAGAGCTGTCACTGTGGTGGTTGTGATGGATTAGTGCAGATACAGTGAAAATGACAAAGATGCATGAAACGGTGATAATATAACTATCACAACTTCTACGCTGAATGACATCTGGGCTACATGTAAGCAAATGTATGTCAAAGAAGAAAAATGATCAAATAAGATGTTCTGAGAATTGTCAGTAAGACGTGTACAATCACTGCTTTTTTCATTATTTCCTTTTAAAATCCAGAGCACATTTTTATAATTAGTTATACAAGATAGCAAAGCCTTTTCTGTTGATGGTATATAGGTTATGGTGTGCTGTTAGTAATTGGCATTGATTCAGAATAAATTTAAGGTGAGCTTCAGCAGTGAACTACAGCAGTACAATTTAAATACAGTAAAAATACTACAATATAACACAGCAGCTAAACTTCATCATCAAATGATTTGATTGATTGTGCTTCAGAGTGAAATATGTTTAAAGTTTGTTTTTCTAATTAAATATTAAACATTTCAGTTATTAAAAAGGCAAGATCAGACTATTACTCAGTTAACAGACAGTATAATTATAAGAAATATTTTGGATGATCTCAAAAAAACTGAGCTTGAATAATTGTGAAGGTGAAAGTTGTTGTAGTCATGCAAAAGTCACTGCAATAAAAAAGTGAGAATAATCATCATACAATAATATAACTGAAATAGATTAAAAATGACCTTCAAATTGAAAATGTAATAATACAAATTTCCTGCTACTGTTAAACATTCAAGGATAATATGACACAGTTACATTACTCAGCCACTATAATTTGATAACTGAATGTAATATTTAAATCAATGATTCAATAACACAAACTAGGAATGATGGTAATATTAAACTTATCTTTTATGCGAGAGTCTATGAGCTCACATGGAAATGTAATGATGTGATATTATTCCATTTTTTCACTGTTGGCACTTTTCTGACTATTTGACCTGAGTTATTTCAGCAGATTTTTTTTTTTTTTTAAATAAATTGTCATGTTGTCCAGCTTGTTTTTTATGGGATGATTCCTACACACACAGTAACAGTGATTTGTGTCTTTTTATGATCATCTGCTGGTTATATACTGTACTATATAGCCAGCCTATCGCAGGTGCCTCAGCCACTGGCCAAACATGGGAAATATAGCATGCATCATTAACCAAGAACCTTGAATGCTGTCTGATGACTTATGCACACCAGCTTAATGCAAAGCCTGTTTATTTCACACACTGTTTCCTGTGCAGCTGTGGCTGTTGGAGGCGAATCAGTCCAAATACCCAATGATAGGGAGTCTGATCAGATTGGACTGCCACAGAGCTGTCCAAAGAGACAGACAGAATGGATGGAGAAAGAGATGGACACTTCAGCTCTCTCTCCGATCTCTCTTTCGCCTCGCCTCTCGGTGTCTCTCTCTCAGACAGCCAAAGTGGATTGGTGGTGAGATACTTGGCTTTCATTCGCAGTGACAGGTCGGCGTCTGTGCGCTCTTGCCAAATGTGCAGCGGAGTCGCATCCACAGTCCAATGCAAGAGGCATGCACGAAGATCGTCACCCAAAGACAAACAAATAACCAATAAACCTCCCTTCACTGCAAATGACCGTAGATAATCACACAGGGAAGCTTCTGAATCCCTTCCTCTGCATACACACGTGCGCACATGGATGCACATGCATCACACACACACACACACACGAGCACACATTAAGCAACAAGCAGCGTGCAGCCCTCCAGAGTGCTGTACTGTCATTTCCATAAATACTCTTAAAAGGTGCAGCCAAAACCATGGAAGGGTGCGATTGCCTCTCGGCTAGAAACGCACAAAAAAGCTCTTTTCTCTTTCAAGAGACTGTAAGAGAGGATGACCCACTTAATCGAACAATTTGGAGCGCCTGCATGTATGTATGTGTGTGTGTGCGTGTGTGTGTTTCTGTGTGTAAAAAGGCCTCCCAGTGCCCGGAGACAAACAATAAACAAAACCAATGAGCTTATGGTATTGCGGGGACGTGGCGTGATGACTGTCTTGCCAGAGTTACATGTGTGTCTTTCTGTGTATGTGTGTGTGTGTGTGTGTGATTCTCAGAACTGCAGCGGTAATGAAGCCTTCCATCTGCTGTGTGGAGATGGGTAAAGTGGAGTGCGGCTGGCGTGGGGGTTGCATGCGTGTGTGTGTGTGTGTGTGTGTGTGGGGGTCAATCCTGGTTTAGCCTCTAACTGCTCCCGATGTCGCCTATGCCAGTTTTTAAAAATGTATTTGCTTGTGTTTCCTTCCTTTTTATCCACACAAGAAATACTTTCTCTGCTGAGGTAATGGTCCATTTTCATCATTGGCTTAATGAATATTGACACACCATCATGTGAGGGACTTCACAGGATTCTCTGTCCCTCTCTTTTATTCTTTCTAATTTTCTGTCTCACCTCCATCCCTCCCACTCCCCCACTCTCACTCTCTCTCGCTCTGTCTTCCGAGCCATTGAGATCCATTTTCATCTCTTTTTATAAAGCCATGAAACATAAGGCAGCAGCATAAATCTAACATGTGATTGCTGTAATGACCAGAAGCTGCAGCACCCTGACTGACAAATGGACGGCGAGAGGAGCCCGACGGATGGGCGTCTCAC
>OOFC01050444.1:7554-37748 GCA_900323345.1 Pseudochromis fuscus | reverse complement strand
CCCTTTAACTCTCCCACTTTCTGTCCCTTTAAATTCTTTCACTCTTTTCGCCTTTTTTTTTGTCTCACCCTCTCCCTCTCCGGCTCCCTAGTGCTTTTGTTTGACTTTATTTTCGTCATCAAACATGACGATCTGTCATTGTTGACACAATATGCTCTGACCTCCAGTGCGCTCCGTCACTTTGAACCTCTGCCGTCCTTCTGTTGGGACGAATCGCGCAGACAGAGGACGCGAGGAGAGGGAGAGAGGGAGAGAGAGCGGGAGAGGAGATGGAAGAATAATGATGAGTATTTAGCGAGGGGCTGAAAGTCCGCCAGATACAAGGGCGCCAGATCAAATGGGACAAAAGCAAGGATGAGAGCAGACAAGGAAGGAGAAAATTGGTAGATTCCTCCCCAAAATAGTAACCATCTGTAACACCTCTCAGCCAGGCTGCCCGTGTGGTGCATTCATAACTGATATAGTATCATGCTAACTTGTCGTGGCAGCTTCCACACGTGAGCACAGCAGGGTCATGAGAGCTATTCCTGGCTGGTAAAGATAAATGCATGTTAACACGTGACACACACACACACACACATATGCATACATATCTTTGTAACTCCAGCTTAGGTCCACAGCTGTCATTCAATTATAGATGTAGGTCAAATAAGCAGAAGGTTGGATTGTAATGGTTGACTCAGATCAGTAATAGCAGGCTGTGGTATCTGGGACTGTCATGCAGAGTCAATGCGAGGAGAGCGAAGGGGGACAGACAGGAAGTGGAAGGAAGAGAGTGAACAGAGAGGGAAAGAACCAAGAGAGAGAGAGACCAGGATGACAAAGTGAGTGTTAAAGTGAGAGGCAGGAGGCAGAATGAGGTTTCTAGGAGAAGCAGATTTCTTGCTGACAAACTCTGGAAATGCTGTAGGCCCGCTCCGATACTCAGAGCCCAAAGTGGCTGTGTCAAGAAGATTATGACCCCCTTGTTGAGCAGGGTTAAGTATACCTCTTGTGTGTGTCTCACGTAAAGAGGCATTAGGTTTTTTTCACATGGGAGAAGAAGTTTTTTAAGCATTCGCAGCGTGTTCTCAGGACTGGATCGAAACCAACAGAGAGAGGGGAAAAAAAAAAAAGCAGAGAGGACCGGATAAATGCACAACCAGTTTTTGCCAAGTCGTCTGTAGCCTCAAACCAACATTTTTTGTTACATGCACGAGCCAATGGGGCTCTCAAACAATCAGGACATTTTAGGACTAATTGTGTTTTCATGTGCTACTCAACAATTTGTTTTTGCAATTTAGAAAATTGTACAATATGTGTTCCCATGCTTAAATATGAAATAAGCCAAATAGATGCAGTTGTTTTGTCACCGCGGACAGGCACTAGAATATTTAGCAGCAGATTGAGGATGAGAGACGGCAATATGTAGATATTAGATTCACAGAAATCCATATTAATCCAAAGATCTTTACTGGGAAATCCCTATTCAGTCCAAAAATACTGAGCAAATAGTCAGCGGCTCTGACATATTTTGAGGCAAACACTTTATATCTCATTTTCCCTTTGGTCTGACAACCTCCCTGTTTCAGAAAACAGTTCATGATAATTAGGTACAAATCATTCATAGTTTGGCAACAGAAAGGGCACCTGTTTGATCCCAAGAGACTGCACCAACCACAGTGAAAGGCCCCGAAAGGTTGAGTTTTTCTGGCAAACTGTTTCCCAGTTTATAACAAATACTAAATTAAAATCATTGTTTGGTCAGAGGAGGAACAAAGTCATTGTTTTGCAGCAAAATAACAAGTAAAGTAACAAAGCCAAGTAATGAACTTTGAGTTGGTCTAAAAAGCAGATTACAAAAAGACAAATGACAGATATCTACAATTCACTAAGTCACAGAAACAATTAACTGGACACTATTGATTAATGACTTACTAAACTTCAGATACATCCTGGTTTATTTGCAGATGACTGTATCAGGGGCTTGTTTCCTGTTTTTACCTGTGTTCATTTGTTGGTTTGCAGCATTACAGAAAAACCACTGAGCAGATGTCAGTGTATTTTGGGGAGACATCACTTAAACAACAACTGATCACATTTTGGATCAGAGGATGTCATCCTGTCCGAAAACAAATTCCAAAAAGACTTAATATGTGTGAATGTTTTAATGAGGATAATACAACAAACCAGTAGGGGGCAGCACAACACCACTATGATCTGAAGAGGAGGAAGAAGAAGGACACAGTAGGTACAAACTGTATCAGGTGCAACAGTAAAATGTTTCTGCTGTGGAGGTCAGATGTGGATCATGCTGTGGTGCAGGTTTGTCATGTGTAACATTTAATCTTTAGGGTCTGAGGAACTGATACCAAATTATTTCATATCACATGAGCAAAGCCACAGGTCACTGGTGTTAGTCGGAGCTACACTGCAGGTCTTTTATGATTTGATAAAGTCTATAATCATAAAATTTATGACTCAAATCAATCAAGTGACTCATTTCCTCATCTCTGGTGACATAACCAAGTATACACAAGAATATCAATTACACATAACACCTGGCTTTAAGTGTGGTGTTGATGGACCCTGTGAGCCAATAATGCAGTGCAAATAAAAAAAACAAAAACAAATTTGAGTGACATCTATCAGTGCAAATCTTATCACTTCTGGTTGGTAACAGGATATCAACATCCTCCTCACCTCGCTGCCAAAGTAAAACATTATGTGGTGCAGACGAGTACTCATCCTGCAACTTGTACTGTACTGGAAGTTAGTGAATAAGATCACATAACATCAGCTGTGTTGATGTAGGCAGTATTACCATGGTTTACAATTAAGAACAATATCCAATAACAGTTTCTACAGGAAGCAGTGAAGCTCTCAAGATGTTGTGATTATTGGAGCCTGGAAATGAACTATATAAACTGTGAGCTGGAAAAATCCCCTTCACAGTAATCAATCAAACCTGTGATCCAAGGTTATATTTATTCTAAATAAATGTAAATTGCAGCTTATCATTATTCCTGCACTGATCTCTATCATTTGTAAACCTAAACTGCCACAACAATGGAAGCAAGTGGTAAACTGCGTTTGGATTGACAGCACAATTGATCTGCCCACGAGCGGCCGATTGTGAGAGGTGTCGGCGCTGCCTCACATCCTCACTGTGGGTTTTTTTTCATTTTTTTGTTCCACTTGTTTCAACGGGAATCAGCACACGCAGCTCAGTCTACTCTCTGTAGAATTTCATCAATCTCCAATTACCCTGTGTGTGCTGAGCACACATGTGCACGATGCATAATGCTAAGAGCAGCAGTCTAAACTGTACAGTATGCTGGGCACACATATGTAACTTTGTGATTAGCAGGCGCTGAGTGAGACCTTTAGTCACACAGAATGAAAACAAAAGGAGGGCGGATGTTGCGACGGAGGGAGAGACACATGAACACCATGTCGCTCACGTTGAATCTGTATCGACAGTAGAGGTCATGGTGAGAGATCGAGTCTGCCTGCACAGGGGGCAGAGGAAGAGGTCTTTGGAGTCTAACACAGGATGTAACGGGAGTTCCTGCAACATGTTAACACACAGATCAACAAGCCTTTCTATTAACCAATCTGCTGGTCTTAATTAGTCAGAGCCTGTGGGTCCTCCCTGTACACATCAGCAAGCTAACACACACACACACACACACACACACACACCCTCAGTACACATCACATACATGTATGAATGAGTGGCCATAGGTTGCACCTGCCAACCTGCTGATTTCTTGATTGGGCTTCCCTAAGGTGAAGAGGACCAAGTGCGCACACACACACTCTCACACACACACACACACACACACACACACACACACACTTTGGCAGCAGCAGATGACTTCAGATATGTCAGGATTTAATCCATGCCTGGGGTGCTGCAGAGGTATTATGGACAACAAAGGCCTGATAAAGATGCCATTTTAGTCAATTTAGCTCCAGGACATGATTAGTAACGACCCACACCAGGTGAGACGCCTGAGGCTACTGTGCCGCTACGCCAATAATGAGAGAGGGACCTGGAGAAGAAGAAATATAGAGACAGAAGGAGAAGTAAAGACAGTCTGTGAACGAGGGAGTGGTCAACTAGCAGGGAAATTAAATGCATCTTTAACAGAGATGGGAATGAGAGGGATAATTCAGTGAATGGAACTAAAGAGTGGGAGGGACACATAGAAGAGGTTTCAGATGATTACAGAAAAGCGTGGCAATAAGAAAGAATACACAATGGGGACAAAAGATGCATGCCGACAGTTGGTGACAACAGATCATCAGATCTTAAGCTGTAATCATTCAAAACAGACAGGAAAATCTCAAGCACAATTTCAAACGGAGGCCCATGGGAGAGGAGGAAACAAGAGAGGAGGGAGGAAGGAGTATGAATGGGGCAGAGGGAGGAGACAGCGACAGCTCTCTGTCGGGCACAGCAGGTTAATTTGCTCTTGTCAGAACGAGGGTTTTCCCTCTAGCCGCCCTTATCTTTGTTGTCCTCCTGGATGTTGGTGTCAAACCAAGAGGCTGTGCGGATCCCGCCTCGGCACTGTCACCTCGCCGGTTGCAGCGCAGAAGTGACAGAGTAGCAGCTTTACACTGTAATCCTGTAATTATGTCAATTAAAGGGCTGAAGAATGGAGGGGTGGGGGGGGAGTCCAAATTCTTCTTGTACAGAGGGGAAAGCACAGGTACACACAAATACACAACAAAAGAACCCGTGAGGACAACGAGGCAGTACTGACAAAGAGGATGCATGCTCAGTTAATTGTGCTGTAATGAGTTCAGATTTTTTAATTGGTTAGAGGAAACCAATCACTGTTGACTGCATCACTGAGAGCAACCAAAGGAAAACCACACCAGAGGCAGAATAATGAAGATGAGCAGAATGCAAATTCAGGATGAATGTCAGGCAGGGGGACTTAGGGAGCCTTAAAGTGTTGTACATTACCTCAAATAGGATTTACAGCAGCCACAGTGAGAGATTACACAACAACACAGAGTACGCAGTCATGTACTAATCATGTACATGTCAAAGTCCTGTGGAGGACCACTGTTTGCTACTTGTTTAACAGGAGGTCTGCCTTGAAGACTGTAACACATCACAGGGTGAAACACACACTGTAACATGCTGTAGCAGCTGAGGGGTCAGGAGCTGGTCAGTGCTGCAACTGGTGGATTCACTCAGCTGGAAGATGGTCTGGGATGGTTGATGAAGAAGAGACGAGAAAACCATGAGAAGATGATGCAAAAGCAAACAATATTAAAGGGTTAATGAAATGGACGATGAAATCAATAGAGCTAAACACAGGATCTTTATCTATGAAGACATTGTGTAATTATTATTATGATAGTATTTTGTGTAATGAACATCTCTGTTGAATAAATAGCCATAAATAGTATTTGAAAAGTATCCTACAAAATGTGTGAAAACTCACCTGCGCAGTATCCTGAGAGTTCTTCTACTTATTTGCTGGTGTTTAGTTACCATGAGGGAAATATTTATACTAGGATACTCCAACATGCTGTGTAAACTTTAATTCGATGTAATGTTGTTATATGGTTTGGGACCCGTCTTGTAATTTGGTCGTGGCTCCCGGGCTGGATGGAGGTGAGGTGTGAGTGTATCGTCCTTCACGATCCAACCTGTAGTGTTTAGTAAAATCACTGTCATTCAGTGTTTGGAGATTATTTCTCTCTCTCCTTCTCCTTCAGTCATTTTGTTCTCTGCTTCAGCAAAAGTGCTTAAAAGTCCTCTTTGCTGCTCCCAACAGTTTTCTTTATGAATACCTTTATCTTTACTAGGATTTTGTCTTAACTTTAAGGGGAATTTTCTACTAATTTTGTCTCGAAAAGAAACTCTTTGTACAAGAAATCATTATTGATACTGTCCCAGGAATCTTATACACTGTAAAACAATATATATATATATAGTTACATTCTATGTTGCTATCGCTAATTTTACCCTGTAAATTCAATTCAATTCAATTTTATTTATAAAGCACTTTCAAAGACAGCATGGTCAGCCAAAGTGCTGTACACACACTTAATTCAATTCAATTTTGTTTCATTTGATTGTGTTTCTATAACACCAAATCAATCAATTAATCAATTTATCAATCAATCAATCAATCAATACCTCACAACACTCGAGTAACACAAGGTCATTGCCTAAATGAGCATCACTACTTTCAGTCTAGTCTGTAAAGTTTTAACTCATCAGGACATCAGTAGCCACCTGATGCTGCTCGTGTTTTTGGACAGTGACCATGTGCTGAGTAGAAGTTTTGTCTCAGTGGTCGCAGCTCACATGGCTGAAAACATGATGAAGATGGTGGTTAAGCAATTTTGCATGACCAGTTGGCCTGACCTCCATTCTAGCTATCTGAAAAGGGTGTTAGCTGTGACATAACATTGTTAATTATAACCAGTAATGTAACTTTAATGGTGAGTAAATAAATACTGCACCCCTGCCGGGTGCTTTCACTCGTCCTGGCTGACTAACCCTCTGCTCAGGTTGAAGGTGGGCAGAACTGTAAGGTAGGTGTAATGTGTCCCACCCTGGCTGAGCGAGGAAGACGTCAATCAGAAACACAGTCTTCACACTCCCACTAACTCCTCAGAGGAGCTCAAATTATCCAAAATAATGAAATCATCTGTGTAGGTGTACAATCACTCTGTAGGCCAGTAGTGCGGCTCCTAATCTCGTGTTTCAGCGTGTGTTAAATAAAAAAGGTGAAAGAGTGTGGCGGCTTTCAAACTGCAGGGATCCACCTTTACACGCCGGGGCTGACTGACAGGAAGTAATGTGGCTGCTTTATTAATGACTTCTGCTGGTGAGTAATTGCTGAGTAAATGAGTGATTGATTACATTTTTCAAGTGCCAAACAAAGCTAATAACCTACAGTTTAAAGGACGCTTGCTATAGTTTGATAACGCTAATTGCAAGTACATTTATAAACATGTTTTATTTCATTGTCGTCCATGCACGTAATTGTCTGAGAGTGTGTCTTGTTCATTTGC
Source organism: Pseudochromis fuscus (assembly GCA_900323345.1). NCBI lineage: Eukaryota > Metazoa > Chordata > Actinopteri > Pseudochromidae > Pseudochromis > Pseudochromis fuscus. Next base: position 30,716 of record OOFC01050444.1, on the reverse strand, counting down.
ATAGTCTCTGACTTCTACCACATTTTCAAGACTTCTGGGGGTTTTTGCAGGAGACTAGTGTGTTATCTGTTGTTACACATTTCTAGTATTTATATTTGCTTTGCCTCCAATTGTATGTGTGTTGATATGTGTAGTTATGTCTTTGGAGTGGTTTATCTTTTGTTTACACTTTCCCATTTGTATGTGGTCCAGTGTGAGTTGCAGTCTTGGAAAATGTACTGTTGTTGTCTCATTGAAGTGTGTGCACAAATGTTTATTAAAAGGCTTTGGTCCATGGGATATGGAAACTTATATTTTTGATATTTTTTTCTGGTTGCGTTGATGCGGCATTGTTCTTGTTTCCTCTGCAGTACTGCGGGGTACTTACCTTCTCTGTGGTTCTGATCCATGTCAGCCATCAGCAACAGTCCCCCAGGAGGCGTCCCTCACTGATGACATCATCTCTCAGCGTGGGAAGTTGATGGATCCCTCGCCATTTTGGTGCCTGTGGTTTTGATGAAGTGGTGAGCAGGTAGCTGAGGGGGGAGGTGAGGGGAGGACGACTGCCAAAAACACCCATAGCGCTTTGTCAACGTCAGAGAGGTGCACTCAGGGTCCCAGTGCAGCCCAGACAGAGATTAAGAGCAGGCAGAATAGTGGAAGTGGAGTGTGTGTGTGTGTGTGTGTGTGTGTGTGTGTATGCTCTCACCATCATCAGATATATCAGGTTATCTCACTACACCACCATCTATTATATAGCGAAATATTTCCTCATGACTCACTACACTAGTTGCTGGGATGTGAAGTCACACCTCCCCATCCTGTGATTCCATTCAACCCTTACTGAACCTTTAGCCTGCGAACCAGCCCAAGATAAAGAGTCACAGGGGGAAGTCAAGTGAGGAGAGAAAAAGGAGGGAGGATAGATGGAGTGTGTTGCACTTTCTGTGAATGTGTAAAGCCTCTGTACCTCAAACAGCTTCGTCTCACTTTTAGTCTGGAGCTGCAACGGACCAGCAGGGGGCCTCGCAGCCGGGAAGCTCGCCACGAGCTCACACAGCTAAAATATAATTTAACTCTATGGAAGCATGTGTATGTGCATATGGATATACAGGTATGTGTGTGTGTGTGTGTGTGAATATGACACTGTATATACTGTAGATGAGACAAGGACAAGGGGCGATGCAAGGCCTGCAGCCATATTTCTGTCAAGGGCAAATCAGACCTGTCAGAAAGCATCAAGCAGCGCTGCCATGGTAACGACGTTAGCACCCGCGAAGGTCACAAGATGGAGTGTGTGTTCCCCTCCTGCTGGGCGGCTGTCATGAATGACACACAGCTAAAACCACACACACACACACACACACACACACACACACACACACACACATTCAATCTGTATTAACAATAAACTGCTGCACAGAATACTGTTTATCACCAACTGGTTTTTTTATGGTTTGAAGGGAAGCAGGCAGGATCTTGCGTTACCAAGGGAGACGGATGATGTAGTGGTTCAGACAAAGTTGATTTCATTTTGTATTTATATTTAGGGAATATGAAGAGCTGGTTTTTCAAACCGTAAGAGATGTATCACTCTAAAAGGCTTCTATTTTTATTCAGTCTTGGGGATAAGAATTACAGATTTGAAAGCTCAGGACTGTGTACACATTCAGGTAAAAACACACACACATACACACACACACACACACACACACACATCCTAGCACGTCCACAGACTCTCTCTCACATGCACATGCACACTTCTCAGCAGGTTCACAGGCTCATTAGAGTTTTCCCAGCTGTCTGGAGAAGATCTGTGGGGTGTCGCCATCACTTACCTCAACTACATAGGGATCTAACACCATCAGTTACACACACACACACACACACACACACACACACACACACCACATCTGCGGCACTATGAGCAAATGTGAGCTCAAAGCAATGCGTATTGTCTTATCCACAGGGCCGGCTGCTGGCTAGATGATGAATGTGCTGCTCTGCTGTGTGTCCTCCCTTTGTTAATAGAGTGATAGAGCCACAGTGGCACCCTGCGCTCACCACCCCTCCTCTCAGCTGCACCCAGGAAGTGGTCATAAATAGGCACATAAAGCCATAAAGCACTTGGCATCTAAACAGGGTCAGAGAAGCTTAGTAATTTTTCCCTCATTACAAAGCTGGAACTGTTTCCACCGCCCTTGGGATGAAGCCTTGCTGGCTCACTTAACAGCAAATAACAAAATAAGGAGTTACAGTGATTTGACAACGATACAAATTGTGTGATGAGATGATTGGTACTGTACGAACTTCACCTCTGGGCCCCTCGGAGAGAAAACCTCTTAAATGATCATGATGACACTTCGCTCTGCCAGGCAACGTTATCCCTTGAGGTAGAAAGTGTAACGTCAGCTCCGCCCTCCTCCTCCTACTCAGTTGGTCAAGTTCACACCCCAGCACCTGCCACTCATCATGACGAGCTGTCTTCTGCGAAGCAGCATTTAGCCCCAGGCTGGAGGATCCGGCATCAGTAAAGCTGGCAACAGATGCTGGAGAAACAGACTGTTCCTGAATGGCTGTCTACCAAGAACATTTTCATTCACAGTTTTCTGCTTTTTGTCACTGCTTTAACTTTTCTACCCTCAGCTTGATGTTAACTGTGAAGCTCAGCCCAGCCCACACTCACATGATGGAAAACAGCAGGAAACGAAATGAAACATGATCCTGGAAAACTTGTTACCTCTGCTGAGGTGGTTATGTTTTCACCTGCATTTCTGTCTCTGTCTTTTAGCAACATTACAGAAAAACTCAGATCTGGAAAACTTTCTCAAATCCCTAAAGGAACAAATTAACAGAAAAATCTGTGAATGAGATCCTGTCTGAAAACATCCATAAAAACACTGATATTAGGAAGAAGTTCAAGGAAGCAGGATATACAAACTTAACAGGGAAATGTGTCACTTTATCCAGTAAAATGTATACCTTTGTCACATCTTAATATTAAATTCTACACATACATGCAGGATGATAATGTCTACAATCTGTTTTTTGGAGCCAGAAGTGACCATATTTGGACATAAAGGGAGGAGTGAAGAGGCAGGTCTGACCTTTCAACCCAAGGATACTGCCAAATGTGGATGAGACTCGAGTTCAGGTCTGATCTCCATTCAATCAAACTAACCACACCCCTAAATCTTCCTCTTTTTGAAGCCCAATATCTACTGAATGATGAGGTGATTTTCAGATTCACCACCAGATCACTGAGAAGACTTTAGCTAATGACATCACAATGACTTGGACTTTAAAAAAATGACTGTTTCATGATTGAAAATGACCATTTCTGAACTGAAGCCAATTGGAGTCAAGGTTTCTTGGAGCCAGCATCCAGTGGCTGTCAGGGCTGTTGCTCTTTTTGATACCTGGTTGCTTCATCCATTTCTGTATACAGTCCAGGGCTGCTGTCTAAATCTTCGAAGAATGACAGAAGAAGAAAAGACACAGTGGACGTAGCCAGGGACAACAGCTGAGACCCTGCAACACCTACCACAGACAAAAAAGCATCACGTTAGCAGAGCAGCAACATCAGCTTCAGTCTGTGTCTGCACAGGATGCATTTACAGGCACCATACTGAGTGTTAGTCATCTTAGTTTTGGTGTATAAAATGCAAGATAATAGATGTTTAAAAATATGTTTTGGGTGAAACAAGTGAAATGCTAGTCGTTACGCCTGCCTGTGTAGACGGCTGATTAAAATCAAAGCAGATCTGGTCTGCATGATGCATGTGAGTCAAAGGACTGAAAAGCGTGCCTGTGAAGACGAGCCCCTAAGCTGGAATTAGTGCACAGATTGATGTATAAACCGCAGTTGCAGAACAGGTTGTCATGGGTAACGGAGGAAGAGTCGCAGAGCAGCCAATGCACACAACTTCCAGCTCTCAGCCACCTGATTGGTTGATCTAACTCCTGTCTGGAGACTCTCTCAGAGTGAGTTGTTGTGATGGATACAGCTGTGCATGACGTGTCAAAACACACACTGCACACACATTGTTTTTCATTGAAGAAACAAAAATGTTTTTATAGGAGCCACGGCAAATCCATGTGCTTTAATTTAAAAAAAAAAAGTCCAAGAACAACATGTATCTTTCTCTTTAATTTGTTGCCAGTGCACCACAATGCATCTGACCAACCCTTTAATAAAAAATTCATAGCACTTCAAAAACAACAACAATACAGGATTTGTGGGAGTGAAAGTTTTCTGTTCATTCCAGTTAAAATTCCCTCCTTCCACAGTAAGTAGTGGGTACAGCTTATTTTTGAATACAGTGAACCAGTAAACAATGCACAGCAGAGCAGACTCACAGGGATTTGCACAATGAGTAGTTTTACGTGGTGAATTGTGTTTTTCTTTCTGTCTGTTTATACAAAGTGTCCAAACTCTACCACAAGGGTATTTTTCACTTGAACATTTGGACCGCAGCAAACTTTATGGTGGTTACGCAGGAATGAACTCGGGTTGATCAAAGGACTTGTTGGCCGAGGCCTCAGTTCATACATCAGCTGCACCATATATGGGCACTAATGGGAAAAGTCAGCAGTTGTATATCAATAGTTGTGTTTTCTAATAGTATTATACTGCCAGTGTTGTCAGCGTGCAGCTGTTTCCTCAGAAGCCGAATAGTCGGTTATGATCTTTTATCAGTGCGGGTGCCATGCTGCGTGTGTGACACACTTTCATCATGGTGTAGTTTAGCTGTATTCCCTGTTGAACAAAACAAACCTCTGCCTCAGGGGTTTCTCATGTCTAAACATAGACCTCAGAGGATCATTCTGATAGACTGCAGAGTTCCCAAGGTAATGCTTTAGTTCACTCATGTTTTACTTTAAATTTTGCGTCTGAGCCAGTCTGGCCGCGCATAAAAGCAAGAATTTTTAAAAAAAGTGACATTTAAATATAAATAAAAGTCGTTTTCCCTCTTTTTTAAAATTTGCTGTTTGCTGTAAACACTGTTAAGGGGATCTCGGCTTCCACAGTGTTTAAAGGGGAAAACCCTTGGGTGCAGAGGCAGTAATGAATCTGATGTTTCAGTTGAAGGAGCAACAGAGGTTTGTTTAAAATAAATAGCAGAACTGGGCACTTAGCATCTGACAAAACACACTGGCTAGAGACAAAAAGAATAAGTACCTTCCCCTTGTGTATTAACAGAAAATCAAACATTAAGAGAGAGCTGAATCAGATGTATTTTTGTGTCATATGTTGAAAAGAGTGCTGCTGTGTGAAGAGAAAAAAGCCTCAAGAATGAGACAGAACTGAGAGGTGGTGAGGAAGTGGTCATGGTAAGAAGTAAATGTAATTGCTAAAAGCTCTGTGATAGGCTGGGGACCTGTCCTGGGTGCACCCCGCCTCTTGCCTGTCCCCTGGAGCCTGTCCCCGTGAGCTAGGACAGGCTCCAGCAGATCCCTGCCACCCAGTTTGAATAAAGCAGGTACAGAGATGACCGACCGACTGACTGACTTGCTGAAAATGGAAATGTTAGATTTGTCCTGCTCTATTGTTTCATTTTTATTTTCCTGAATAGACAACTTTCCACCTCACAATTTACATCCAAAGCCATAATCCAGCAGCAGTGCAGGACTGTGTGGAGTCCAGGGGGCTGCATGGGGGTGTGGTGCATCTGACTTTCATGAGTTTGTCTCCTGTCACAAAACTGATCTCATGACTTTGACACCGTGTTGAACTGTCTTCATAGCCTTAATCATGGATGATATTTTTTTGCACTGAATACATATTTTGTTTGCCTGTTCCTGAGCTAATCAATCACATTCCCATTCAAATGCACTTCATTACGTACAGCAGCCAGTGAACACATCGTGCAGGGACGTTCAGCTCAGATTCTGTTTTCAGTGTATTAGTATTTAAGATCATATAAGATCAGTAAATCAACATTAAGACTGTGTTTGTGGCTTTTTCAGTTTTTGAATAAGAAATAAAGAAACAAAAAAAAGATACATTTTTTAAATTAACAACTTTAGAAAATTGTACTAAGATTTGTGAAGCTGAAACAGTGTAACTAGTTCAGGTTCTTTCAACATATTTTATATTTTTTATATTATATATTTTTATATTTTAAGTTTATTGGACTAAAAAAAGTACTGTTTTTATACAGTAATTTATATAAATTATTGCTCACTTTACCTAAACAATATGACAACACAATAAACTGGCTTAACATAAAACAAACATGATTTTTTTTTTAAATCAAACTGGCTGCTACATAAAAACTATTATTTAAATAATGTATATCTATCTTGCTGAGTGAAAGTTCATGTAACACATTTCATTTGTGTCAGGTCTACTCAAAAATGTTGTGCATACGTACTGGACTCAGTTTTGCGTGCAAACTATTTCCAATAAACATTTAAGCTGACTGAGCGAGTTGAGCTTTACAGTGCGGAGGCAGTTTAGCAGAGACTGCTGATATAAAGTACTGTGCAAACGCTCTACAGCACATCAATGACCTCAACAAAGGGTCAGAGTCACAAAGAACCATCATCACTGAAGAGAAAACCAGTGAGTCCTGCAACAGGTGGACCGGTCCCCACAGAGCCCTGAACGCAGCATCATGGTGTCAGTCCTGGATTATCTGAAGAGATGAAACAGTGAGACAGAGTTAATCCACAGAACTGTTGCAGAGTCTCCAAAATGAGAACAGCCTGGCATGAAGTACCTGGAAAAGTTGTGTGTGTACCAAGAGGAAGTCGTGGCATTTTTTTCTGGGAGCTGACTGTATTTTTAGCAATTAAATCCTTTGCAAAGGATATGAACTAATTAAAAATTAAATAAAATTTCAATTTGACTTTGAATATTTCTGGTACTACAGGACAGACTTGAAAAGCAGAACTTGCTTATGACCAAATTAACTATAACTCTCGCACTTGAATGGATTACAAATTTGATAAATGTGCATAATATGGACATAAATGTCTCCACAGATAAATGTCAGCCTGTTATTTATAGTCAGTTTACTTGTGTGAGCAGAGGAGTCCCAGCTTGTGGTCGAGGCAGCTGCTGTCAGTCCAGTGATGTCAAAGTAGCTGTGACACTGGTCTGAAGTGATTGCTGAGCAGAGCGCTGCAAAACACCACAGAGGTGATCATTTAGCACCAACATGTTGCCAAAATAAGAAAAAAAAATCACAGATTATCACTTCAGCACATGGCAGTTGGAGGCTCGTGACATCCTTCAAGCCAGCTGATGGCGGAGCTTTTTCTGGATCAAGGTCTCTTGTGTTCGATCCCGTCAGCCTCGCTTGGCAGTCTGGTTTTGGCCTCACAGCTCAACCAAAAACAGAAGAAGATTTTGAGTAAGTTGCTGGAGGAGCACAAAAATAAATCCACACGAGACACAAGTCATGCTTCTCAAAGTCAGGAGCATTTCTCGAGGATTGTGAGTGCCAACCTGCGCAGGTTTTTCTCCGTCATATGTTCAACACCACTTTGTAACCTTTACAGCTTGGCCTCCCCCCTTTTTTTTTTCTTTTTAAAATTCCTGTCACTTTCAACTGAAGTGCAATTTCCTAAAGCACAAACACCAGGAAAAAAAAAACAGCAAGTGAAGGAGGTGGAGGGGGGGAAAGAGCTTTTCAAAGTTGTGATGTTTGACCTAGAAAAAAATGCCTACGAATCCTCTTTGAATTAGTGTTTGGAATTAGAAGTGGCAGCAGCACAAGCTCCCACTTCAAAAACAAATGGATAACAGTCAGGTTTCGATTTTCACGGTCGGACTTCAGCTGTATTTGTCGGAGCTGCGACACCATTGTCTTTGGTATTTGGTACATTCTCATTAACGGTGGCGGAGGATGTTTGAACAGCTCATTGATGTTTATCGGCTTTGATGAGAGAAATCCGCCACCATCATGGGCCCTCGACGGCGAGCGTTCATAACACTGATTATGGCTTTATTCATCTGACACTGAATACACGCCGGAAATGATCCCTGCACATAAACACATAACCCTGAACTGCCTGTTATTAGAGTCGTTGCAGCAGGCAGCAAGCGATACACAAAAATACAGAACATCTTCCACACACTCACAGTCACACAATGTTGTGACTGATAAAATGATCAAATGGCAGCAGAGTGCTGATTACAAGGAGTGATTCACCGTCAACAGATGTTGTGTGATCATAAACAAGAGGATTTTTGTCAGAGCCATGAATCAAACTGCCTGCCCTAATGCTGCAGTGTGCCGCACAGAGCCTCATCAAGGTGCTATTATTATTCCAGGCGAACTTGTGTTGCAACTCTGAGGAGAGAACAACTGGCTAAACTAAAGCTCAGGTTGAGTCACTCTGCCGCTTTGATCACAAGCAGGAGATTCAAAGTTTCTTCAACAGCTAAAACTTCAAGTCTTCTTCTGCCTCTCAGCTTCTGTAAACCTCTTCACTAAAACACCTGATACTACGACTACACCGAAACGCTACTACTGATAAAACTAATAATAACAACGATAGTCTGTTGTATTTACTAATGGGATAACGTCAGGGGTTCTGTAAGGTTTATTAAACTGGCACAAATTCAATTAAAATCCAATTTAATCACGGCTTCATGCAGTGTAAATGACTTTGATCAATATTGCCTTTCTTAATCTTTGCTTGATATTTGAGAAAATTCTCAAGGCGCATTGCAGCTCACTCCATTACACACTTCTGTGATTCGCTGTGTGCTTGAGAATTATTCATGTACTTCTCGCCGCTGTTTATTTTGTTTGTCCATAACCATCTGATATTCACAGAAGTGATGCTGGACTCAACGTTTACGAGGTGCATCAGCTGAATGGCAGTTTTCGTTTCCTTTCATGAAACGTTACATGATTTAAATGCATACAAACTGAATAATGCATTATTTATAATGGTCAGAGCTGCAAGCAGGCTGTAGTGGACATCGAGTAAAAGGTAACTCAGCAGTGTGGAACACTATGTATAATATTCTGACATGAAGTAATGCCATGAATATATAGTTTTGATATTTTTTGTTGAAATAGTGCCAGTTCCCCGAGGTACTTAGCAGGTAAGTTGTCACAGTTTTCCTGTGGATTTAGGCTTAGTCTTAATGCGTTTGGTCCCTGCATGTAATCCCAGACTGATAATGCTGCAGAAGACAGTTCTTCATGAAGCTGTATATTTGAGGTTGTTAGCATGCTGCAAAAACATGTGATGGTATTGCATGATGGATGGAAACCTTGTTTGATTTTGATTTTTTTTGACCAAGTGTGAAACTGTTAAGTCCAGTTTTACAAAGAACCAACGTCAGTATTTTTCTCTGGGGCTTTAAAGGCTGTGAAGTCATAGACTTAATAAAACAAGTTAGTAAATAATTATGGCAAAACTAGAAAGCATGCAGAACCTCTGCCAAGGCATAATGCAGCTGAGCTACTGTGGACTGAACCCTGTTGCCCTCTGCTGGTGAAACAGCAACACTACCTTGGAACGGTTGAGGATTTTTTTTCTCCATACAGCCTCCCACTGTCTCATCTTGTCCAAAAGGTAATGAAAGGTAATGTTTTGGTCATCTGTCCAGCAAATTAACTGAGCTTTGTTTGGTAGTTTTTCTGCAATATTACCAACAGTTGGATGGACACACAAACCAACAAATCACAAGCTTTTTCATTGGGGCTTAATGATCATCAATGGGAACCTTGACATTACAGTTTATTGTAAAAATATCAATGAAAACTAGAAGCAGCTGCAGGTTAGGAAGATGTGAATAAATGACAATAGAAGATTATGATAAAGATAATTATAGAGCTAACATCTGCACAGTGAGGTGCTGTGGCTAAGTAAAAATCCCAGCACACAGTCCAGCTGCTTGACCAAAGTAATTTGATCAGGATTTATTACAACTGCCAGTGGGTATAGTTTCACCTACATTTTTGTATATTTGTCTGTCTGCCTGTTAGCAACATGACAAAAAACATTATGAGCAGATCATCACAATTTTATTTGAATTTATTCTTAAAGAGAAAATATATTATCCAAGGAACAAAAGAGTCAATATTGGAAAATTAGAGGACAGGATCCTGTTTGAGAAAAGTCCACATCCCATAAAATATGTAGGTTATCTCTTATAACTGGTGAATGTTTTAACAAAGACAAGGTGACAGAGAAGCAGCAGGAGCCGTAACATCACCACTGCGTCTGAAAACAGTGACATGTTTCAGCTCTTTGAATAAAATTCCTATCATTGTCACATTTTAAATGGAAAATCTGCAAACACGTGCAGGACGGGGATGTCTACACTGTGAGACAAGATCAGACACCGATTATGCCTTGGAGTAGGTTTGTGCTCTCTGAGTGCTTTCTTGTTAATTATATTATTTACATAGACCTTGAATCCAAGAAACAGTTAAATGTTATAAATTTGATTTGATTTTTCTTACAAAAGAAATACATATCTGCTAAAATGATCCAATCTTACATGTCTGGTCAGAATAGTGTTGAATAAGTGGTTAAATGTTCACATGGGGTGGTTCTCCTTTAAGATAATTTAACCTCCAGGACTGATCTGCAGCAGCAGTTGACCCATAAGATGGAGGCATGCTGTACGCAGGATGATGAGAGCTCTGTGCTCTGCTGTGCATGTAGAAGAAGTCACACTGTGGCTGGGGACCGCCTCATTAAGGTGTTAATTGGGTTAGTTACCTGCACTGTCCCTCACTGCCCAGGGCAATATGTGTGTGTGTGTGTGTGTGTGTGTGTGTCATGGGCCTGCACTCATAAGATGTGTGATGGTGTTTGAAAAAAATTAAAAGACATATAGGCAGGAGTCAAAAGAGGTGCGGGGTGATGGAGATGGGATCTGGGGAAAACCGTGCATCTCTTGGGGGCGAGGGCGAATCAAAAACAGACAGGCGTTTTGATGAAATGTTATTTGATTTCTGATTGATACAAGACCCTCTCTAATTGGTCTGTGCAGTGAGAGAGATGGCTCCCAGGCACAGCTGTCACTCGATCAGATGTATGCTGATGGGTCCCCGCATCATCAATGACCTTTTTGAAAATGAAGTTCCGGGCTACAGAAATCTGTCATGTCGAACAGAGCAGGAGATGACGGTGGGGTTACAGAAATCAAGTTACCAACCTGATTCCACTTGTCACAATTTATTTTCCATGACAAATTGGTTCTTTATTAAAAGATGCCACAAAGGAATAAAGCCATTCCAGCCCCACACAATAATTATAAATATCAATTTTACATTTGCTTGCCTGTCTATACTTATACACATCTTTAAAGGCTCAGCAAGCGTAGGATTATTGTTTGGTTTGTGCTGTCTGCAGTCTGTGCGCTGCCAAAGATTGTTTATGAACTCAGAGAAAAATCCCTCTACAACACTGCTGTACAAGTCCAAGTGTTTCTGCAGGATCCAACAACTCCAACAGAGGGACACATCTGTGCAGCTGATGGACGTGTGGTAGTGTCAGGAGTTACATACTTCAAAGTAAATTCTTGCAACTAAATCCATAATTCAAGGAGCAAGAGGCTAGGAGCTCAATCAGTTTGAACCACAGCCTTTAGTATTTAAATCAAGCTCTGTCCAATTTAGAAGTCTGCAGTTATTCAATTGTATAAATACTTAAACATATTATACACACACATATATATATGTTGCACAAACCTGATCTCCACCAATGTGTCTCAGTGTAGACAATATCATCCTGCACATGTGTGTAGATTTTCAACAAGATGTGACAAAGTTGATTTTTTTATTTATTTTTTTTTTTTTTAAGAATCCCATCCTTTGTTCTTGCCCAAAATGCAATCATTTGTTGCTTTGGTAACACAGTATCTCTGGAGAGACAAAAAAAAAAATAAAATCAATTATTTTACTAATAGATAAGTAATTAGCAAGAATCTGATCCATTCTAACAACACTGAGCTCAATACTAAGAGAGTGCAAAGATCCACCGAAGCAGAATCCAGCTGAACTGATGTTACACACTGAACACTGTTGCCCTCTTGTGGAGAATTATCAATACTATTTTGTTAAAGCACTGATAAATTATACAAAAGTTCCTGGGAGTTTTTTTTAGACAGGATCCGCTCCTCTGATCTTGCTTAAAGACAGTAACACCATTAGATGAAGTATAATGTATAATGTTCACCATCTGAATTTGTTTCTGTATTCTTATATTTATTCTATGAATTTATTCTTTCCCCCAGCAAGCAAAAGAAAATAATTACAGAGGACATGACCTCAGCGTCCATAGCGCAGCCACAATCCTCAGCAATATTTGTGCCAACTGCGTCACACTGGGTCAAGTATGGCCCCTAAGCCCATTCAAGAATAAATGTCAAGTTCAGCCTCAGGTGAAAATGTCAGTGTCTACGCCGTACCGTCCAGCCGCCTCGAAAGGTGCGACTAGCTCTCTTCTCAAATCCATTGATTTTCCTGAGACCAATTACCCTGGCGTCAGAGATCTCACTCACAAGTTCCGGGCGACGGGGGATTCTCTGACTTTAATCACACATCAATGCTCGCCCCTCAGAGCAATCTCCACTGTTTATCCCAAGCCCCAGCCCTTTGCCAGCTCTGTATTGATTACTACCCAGCTTTACCCTGTACTGCGATTCGTCGCTATCTGTGCCCATCCGCCGGCCGACACTGTCTGGCCTCATGGCAGGAGAAATACAGCCGGAGGGGACATAGGGCAATGGATAACAGAAAGCAAGAGTGATGATATCCTCATGAAACAGACATTGATTTTGAGACATGCTGATGCCATTTCTGTCTCTGTCGGGAGAGAGAGTGAGAAATGATCCGGTCTTACCCGAGTGCCACTGGTGGTTATGTAAAACTGTGAAGGGGAAGTTAAGGCACAGGTGGTTGATTCCCACCAGGGCAGGTGGATTGGAGCACGGTGTGGTGATGTAGTTACACTGCTGTATGCTGTCTAGTATGAGGCTTATGTTCAATCTGGAGGTACAGTTTAATATTTCACTATTAAAACAAGAGTGCTGAAGAAGCACAGGTGTAATTAATAACACTGAATAGTGTTGTATTCAAGACTGCACCAACCGAGACCAAGACATTACTGAGACAAGAGAGTATCAAGACCGAGACGAGACCAAGACATTGGGAGGTCGAGACCAAGACAAGACCAAGACGGTTTATATCAAAGAAAAATCACAATAATACTTCTTATCAAACAAATCTGATGAACCACACTGATTCAGTGTCATTGACTTTGAACTAGCTAGCACAGCGTTAGCTTTCTGGCTCATTGCTGAAGCAAACTATCGACTTTCTGCAGCTGAAGCACCAACATGAAGGATGCTGTAGATTAGAAATACATCGCATCTAAAGTTCAGCCCATTTACTGGTGTAGTGAACAACGTTTCCATTGCATAAGAGCCTCCCAAGTAACACCTGGGGGCTCGACTAATACCTGGCGTGCTATTCTGTTATCTTGCTTTTGACAATGCTACGCAAGCTAACTTGGCTGTAACATAAAGTCGGTGCTATGAGCAAAAAACGATCGTGGGAAGAAAACAGCTTATTTTTGCAGAATGTCTTAGGATGATGTGTTGAAATTTTCTGATATTATTTTTCCCAGTGTAGTTTATTTTAACGGTTAATGTACCTGTCCTTATGCTTCCTCTCAATGTGCCGATAAAAGTTTGATGTTGTCCAGCGGTTTCTGTGAGTTGTGCACCACAGAATTCACACACTGCAGAGTGTCGTCGCTTGCATGTTGTTTTGGAAATTAACTCTTTGTGATTTTGGAAACCAAACTTGATGATTGCTGAACCTGGACACATTTTTAATTCCTTCCTGGGGGCGCAGCATCTCCAGTTGTCTTCATCCAGGCTGTGTACAGGGGGCATGTCACAACTGACACCGGGAAGGCGGCTGCAGCTTTCTAGTTTTCTCACTTGTCGCAGTAGAGCGGGCCTGGTCTTGACCGGTCTTGATCAAAAATCCGGAGTCCGATTCGTCCGAGACCGAGTAAAAATGTCTTCGATTCCGAGACGAGACCGAGACCCTTAAAAAGTGGTCTCAAGACCAAGACTGAACTCGAGTTGGCATTGAATATGCTGATATTCCAGGACCCAATGCACTTGTGTGATGTACTAAAAATGAACTGCAGATTGCAACTTGCCCAGTTATGATGACAAGTTAACAACAACGTTTCTTACGGTCACATCCATCTGTTAGAGAGCTGCGCTATCAATCATTTTTAAAGGGTTTTAGTTTTGGTCACCCCCAAAGAAATATTGGTTGTTTAAACACTAAATATCTCTTTATGTTCACTCTCTAGTTGCTAACAGTGTGATCTGTTGGTTGGCAGGTAGCATACAGAGTTTCTTCACTGACAACACCTCGCTGTTGCTATAAATAGCACTATGTCATTGGTGGGAGTGACCAATACAGTAAAGAAGCTAAACAATGAGCTGAAACTTGCTACATAAAGCTCACTAGCTATTAAAGAAGCTAGATTGACCTTCTCAGCACAAACATTATTGGAAAGGTGAAGAGACCGAAGAACATGTTTAAAGAAGAAAAGGCTGGTCACTTGTTGCTGGTGAGACCGATGTCTTGCTGGTATTCTTACTGCTGGACTATAAAGTAATATTAACTTGCTTGATGTGTCCTGTTGTTGCACTTGCTTAATGTTTGAAAGTGTTTGCTAAATTCTTTGATCATACGCCCATGTTAGCCAAATTCAGAAGAAGTTTAGCTGCTAGCTTGATATCTTGCAGCAGTGGTGTAAAAGTAGATTGCATGCCAAAACTGTAAAAGCACCCAGCTGGAAAAAAGACAATTATTGCACAATGCTGCATTGAGTAAATGAAAGATAATAATTTTTGTACTCAGAAGTGGTAGGTACAAACTTAATGAACACATTGTAGGTTGAGCTGATACACCAGTCTTAAGAGACTACCAGAATGTGTACTCTCTTTAGTAACCCAGCCCACTAGGCTAACACTACTTTTATTTCCTCGTCCAAGAAGGTTATGTTTGTTTGCATCAGTTTGTCTGTCAGCAACACTACGGAAAAAGTTCTCAACAGATCTCAATGATTACTACTGGAGCAGCTCATCATCAGTAGGATAAAACTAACCTGTCTCATGATGGTCTAAGCCCAGCTCACCTTCCCTATTAGTGGGTGAACAATCCAACGCTTGGTGAGTTCTGCTTCTCAATGTTAGGAAGAGCCGACACCGAAGGATCAAAAAGCAACGTCGCTATGAACGCTTGGCCGCCACAAGGCAGTTATCTTTTCTGACACCTCCTGCTTCAAACCCCAAAAAGTCAGAAGGATCGTGAGGCCCCACTTTCACGGTCTGTATTCATGAGATAGTGTGTCACCCAAGGGACAAATGATACAATTTTGGCCAAGATCAGAAAATGGGATGCTGTCTGAAGAAGACAGAAGTGGTAGGTACAAACTGAAAACAGTGAAGTGTTTGGTCCTTTGGGTAAAACTTTGACAAGCAGGATGATAATAAATAGATGAGATATTTTGGTGTAGACTGGGCATGGATTATGCCTTGGCAGATGTTCGTGCTCTCTAATGCTTTCTAGTTGAGTAAAATGTTTTCAATCCCAATAGAAATGCTCATAAAAGTTCCTAACAGAAAAAAACAAATGTGTCTGATTCTCATCAAGTTTCAGTCACTCCAGTCACTTAATGATGATGTTTACTAGTTAAGCAAGAGAAAAGTGCCATTATCCTGTTATTACTGCTTGTGGCCATTTATCTGGGCCTCAGATCCTTTTTAAAAGTGCATTCATCTGGCACTGTTTGCTGTCATTCAGCTGTAACAAATGCTGGATCCATTCTTCAGATTCTCAACACAAGCTGCATTTTAGCAGAGTCCTTCTAACTTGGAGAGAGATGGGAGATACTTCGCCACTAACAGGAGTTTGATTACCTCATCATAATTTGGCTCTGTGGTGTCACTCTGGATCGTCAAAGAGCCAAAGTGCCCGACGTGTGTGTGTGTGCGCGCGTGCGCGCGTGTGTGTGTGGGCATGTCAATGTGAAGGTTTGACAATAAATGTGTATTTAACTATGTCTGTGTGCATATGAGTTTGGCGCATTATTTTTGGAGCACATGGGTTCCAGCAGAGGTGTGTGTGTGTGTCTGTGTGTGTGTGTGTGTGTGTGTGTTTTGGCTGAGTCACGGTGGTTCTGGCAGGGTCGAGGCAGGCTGGGCTGTGATGGGCTGAGTTTGGATGAAGCGGAGGAGCGGACGTGGGAACCCTCTCTCCTGTTCTCCCATCTGTTCTGCTCTGTGGAGGTGCAGGAGGTGAGAGAGGTGCTGAGCGTGCGTGTGTGTGTGTGTGTGTGTGTGTGTGTGTGTACACAAAATCACAAATTACACAAACCTGTACAGACCTACACAGGTATGTAAGGAGGTGGAAAAGAAACAGGTGCAGACGAACACACAGGTAAGTACACACTGAATGAGTTTCCATTTGAAATGCACATTAACAATTTACATAATAACAAATGTAGGACAACAGCATAAAAACATACTTACTAACGGCATAAAAAAGTTACTAAAACTATCTCAGTTTTCTGCGCAAACTACACACATTCCTACACACACACGTTATTAGATACACACACACACACACCTCTGAGCCACAGATGGCAGAGTGAAAGGGTTAGGGCCTCCTGAGGTCTGTGCCCGAGCATCCTGTGGGCAACATCTCTAGAGCCAAATTTCATCTTCCTCCTCTTCACCTCCTCCTCCTCCTCTAGTTCTCCTTCCCTCATGACATGACACTCATTCATCACCTGCAGACAGGGATTCTGTTTTACAGTCATTAGGATGCAGGTGATGCATCACTCTAACCTTGGCCGAAGGTCCGACTCCCTCAGTGCTACTTTGTCCTCTTCGAGTTTGTGACGTGGCAGTGGGTGCAGCTCGCTCTGACATTTTCAACTATTTTCACACATTTATTTAACTGAGAGGGAGAAATGTTTAAAGGAAAATTAAACCACTTTTCGTCATGACATGAAGACTGAAAGGGCTGAGTGTAAACAGTTTGTAAACAGGTAAATAGTTTACCCTGATTATCTAAACCTATGGACAGATTACTGCCCTGGCCCAGAGGTCCAAGGTATCAGACAACTATAGACTGTATAAGGACAAAGCTAACATGACATCACTTGTTGGTTCACTGAATCACTATTTGAAGCCAGGAGTTTGGCATGTGAATGTTGATGTGTTGGTTTGTTGGAGCCAGAAGTGACCATATTTGAATATGAAGAGATGAGTCACGAGGCAGGCACAAGGTGTATGAGACTTGAGTTCAGGTCTGGTGTCACCGGAGACCACATGTAAATATTTGAGACCTGACCTGTCAATCAAATTAACCACACCCCTAAAATCTTCCTCTTTTTGAAACTTAATATCCACTTAATGATGAAATGATTTTCAGATGGACCAGATCACTGAGAAGAGCTGACTTTAGCTAATGACATCAGGATGACTTGTAAAAAAAAAAACCCAGTATTTTGTGATTGAACATCACCGTTTCTGAACTGAAGTCAATTGGAGTCAGAGTTTTTTTTTGGAGACAGCATCTAGTGGCCATCAGTGGTATTGCACTTATTAGCACTTCTGCATTGGCTACACTTGTAGACCTGGTGACTACATCCATGTCTATGTAGAGTCTGTGTAGGCAGCACAAAACAAAGCTTCTGTTTAAAGTCACTGGTCTTCATGTCATGCTGGAAAGTCAACAAGTGTCAGAAATACAAATTCACAGAAAGAAGAAGGATGCATCAAAACTAGTGAAACAATTTGAATGTGTTTGACAGCCGAATATCTCAGTTTTATTAAACTGTCAGCGTGTTTCAATGGGTCAGATTCTGCTGTGACTGAGAAAAATATTTATTTTATGTATCTGTCATTTTTGCAGATTCATTTTAATAGTAGAAGATGCCATGAAAAATCCTATCCATGATTGTGAAATGGGTCATTCTGAATAAAGGAGCAGTTAAAGCTGCTATAACAACTAGTGTATTCTAACAATATGATAATGTTAAGGGTTGCTTGTTATAATAAACCTACAGAGAATTATTGTTTTTATCATCAGACAGCCTTATAACAACTTTGAACTCATTGATTTCCTGTTGGGTCCGTAATTCACTCTCATGCACAGACTGTATATAATGGATGGAAGAAGTCACTGTGACATCACATGTTGTAGATTTGCATTTTGAAGCCAGGAGTCTGATATTTGAATATCACCGTGTTGATTTTTTGGAGCCAAAAGTGCACATTTGGATATGAAAGGAGGAGTGACGAGGTGAGTCTGACCCTTGAACCTGAGGCCACTGTCCAATGTGCATGAGACTCCAGTTCACCAGTGAATGAGCTTTGAAACCACCAGTATATCCTAGGTAGACCAGACCTGTCAATCAAATGAACCACAAGTGTTGAAAATGTGTTGACTGTTTTACGACTGAACATTTTTGAATTGATATCAGTTGGAACCAGAATCTCTTTTGGAGCCAGCATCTAGTGGCCATTGGTGACATTGCACTTTTACAGCTTCAACCTTATTGATGCAGTCCCTGCTGTTACTGCTCTCACAACATTGTTTCTGTTTTTAGCCAAAAAAGCCCTAAACTCCCCCCTACCCAACACCAGACAAACAGGTTGGAAGTAGATGGTCAACATAGCAGAGTATTGAGCAGCTAAGGAGTCAGATATTTCCCACAGGAGCTCATGGAAACAACAAAGATTGAACACTTTTAAAAAGATAAGAAAGAAAAAAGGAGCTAAAGGAGTAAACAGTGGATGTTCATTTGCCAGGTGGCCAGAAATATGACTCCAATTCAAAGCTAATGTTGCTCCTTAACTACTAGACAATTAAATCTTGTGTTTTGTTTGGGTTTAAATTACATTTTGCCTCTAACTCTTGGAACAAATGTTATCCTTATGATTCACAAAAATGACGTATTTGGATTTACACTGTAAGTTGTTGTAAGACTGCCTTATTTTCATTCATCATTTATAGACTTACTTCACATGCATATATGTATAAGAGCAGCTGATCATAAAATATGCACAGTATCATTTATAGCATTATATTTTAACAATGCAAAAACAATAATAAAGAGTATGTTGTATTAACCTCAACTTTAAAAAAGAGAATAAGCAAACTGAGGGTAAATGAATGCTGTTGGGATGTTGATGGGGAGTGGAAATCGCAAAGAGGGAACAGCATTTGGCCATACTGCATGAATTTAAAAAAGAAAAAGTACTGTAAAAGAAGAAAGCCCAGATGAAAATAAAATTGGTCTGTGAAAAAAAAAGAAGAGAAAGTTATTAAAATAATCTGAAAAGCACTCTTGGCCATTTTGCATGCACTTCTGAGAACAGCTCTAACAGCTCATCAGTTTCCCATCTGCTATCTGTTACTGAAAAAATCCCAGTTTTTCATATCTGTTTAGAGAGAATTGTCTGCAAATGTGCAAATAATATATTTATTTACATCCCCAGTTAACAGAGCCAAACTTGATCTACTGCATGAACAAAATACTTAAATTCAGATATAGTTCCAACCAAAAACAACCCAGTGTAAAACTAGGAAGTGAAATCAAAGAAGATTGAGGTTAAGTGCTGCCAGTAGCTGTTGGTGGTATCTTGTCGTCATCTGTCCATTTCCTTCATGCATTAGATTAGATGAAACTTTCAGGATTCATCTGGAGAACTGAGCTGTTGCAGGGGCAAATATTTGGATACTGTTTAAAAATAGACCACAACCAGAAAATGTATAAAATAACTCAAATAAAAAATACATGGAGGGTGATTGTGTACATTAAACGCTGCTGCCTTTCTTCTCCTTGGAGAGTCTCTTCATGCTGACCGTAAACACATTAATAAGTTGGCAGATGTACAGTCAAACATACAAAATCACATTAAACACACATACATGAATACACACAGACAAGATGAACACATGTTGTCTTGAGAAATGTACCTCCGTACCCCACTCCCACACACACAGACGCCTATATATCCTCATCCCCATAATCCCACCTCCCCAGAGTCTCTCCAAACAGGTGACATCCTGTGCCGTTCCTGGTTTGCAATAATCTCATACAACAGATGGGTCTTTTTCCACGAGCCTGCCAGCCAGCCCCGCACTGCACCGCAGGCACTCGTGGCAGCAAAAATACAAATACTACCCACGCCAGGAGAGTGGTCCAATTCTCATCGCACTGCCCACCATCGCCGCCGCCACCGCCGCACACGATGCTCCGATGCTACGGGTTTTTCTTTTCCGGAAACAACCAGTGGGCGTTTTTTTAATTTCACTTCCGGTATCCTTTCTTGTGTGAGGCGATGATGCCTCTGAGTGTCTTTTTAAAAGTGACGTGGTCAGTGAAACTCAGAGGAACCGAGGGTTTGATGTGTGAGGCTGCAGTGACAGGTAGGTGGCCAAGATTGCGCAATGTACAAATGGGCAAAAGACCAACAGGCAGGGAAGGTGGGCAGTCAGGAAGGTAAGAAAAACACAGGTATGTGTCGTCTGTGCTGCTTATATCATCTGTCCCCTCGGGTTTGCCAAATCAGCTAAGCCCCAGTCTGCCTTCCACCGTGAGGAGAAAGAAAATTACATCGAAACTGAGAGTTCTGGATAATGATTTCAAGGGAATGGTTGAAATACTGGGAAATATGGTCATTTACTTTTTTGAAAAGGGCAGCACGGTGGTGCAGTGACTAGCACTTGTGCCTCACAGCAAGAAGGTTCGAGGTCCGAATCTCGGCTCGAGCCTTTCTGTGTGGAGTTTGCATGTCCTTCCTGTGCATGCGTGGGTTTTCTCCGGGTACTCCGGCTTCCTCCCACAATCCAAAGACATGCTTGTTAGGTGAATTGATCAAACTAAATTGACCGTAGGTATGAGTCGGAACATGAATGGTTGTTTGTCTAAATGTTAACCCTGCGATAGGCTGGCAACCTGTCCAGGGTGTACCCCGCCTCCTGCCCGATGGCAGCTGGGATAGGCTCCAGCAGACCCCTGCGACCCAAGTGTGGAGAAGCAGGTATAAAAGATGACTGACTGACTGACTTTTTTGAAAAAGGTTAGACTAAAAGACTGATGCCATTTTGTTAACTTTGAAGCTCATGTCAAAGGTTAGCTTAGCTTAGCACAAAGACTGCAGACAAATCCTGCAGTTAGCATGCCTCAAAAGCTAAAACCATGAGGTTCAGAGGGATCTGGGGGTATTAACATGAAATTTACTAATTTGGTGATCTCCTTATTTTGCCTTTAGTGCCACCATGATGTTAAATTATGTGCATCTTAACACCAACAACTGTACTTGTGTATAGAGATAATTAGTAAACTTTAGCATGCTGAGATGCTGAGATGCTAATGTAGCGTGAGGAATGTGGAAAACATGTTACCTGCCAAACATGACTGTGGTTTTAAAATGTGTCTTGTGTGATCACATGTGGACAGCGCTAAATACAAGTGTAAACAACCACCACAGAGTGAATACTAATTCATCCTTATGTGCCTCTGATAAGGACGAACAGAAAATACATCACCGATGCACGACCGAAAACCTCTGCTTTTAGGTTTACTACTACATCTTGCCTTGTGGTCATTTGCATCTTGTAAACGTCTTTGTTCGATCACCAAAAACAGCTGAGACATGTACAATGGTTCATAAATTATTTTGCCGTCTCTTCTCTTTTAGCAAACTGTGCTAACTGTTTACAAAATCTGCTGCTCCTCTGGCGAGCTACATGATACTTGCGTGCGGGCCCTGATGTTGCAGTAGTGACAGCTGAACACAAGTGATGCAGGATGGTTTGGAGATGCACAGATGTAAACAATGACACGTCTTGGCTGTCTACTTCCGATCTGATTGCCCATGATGCATTTTAAAACCAAGTGTGAACGGGGCCATAAGTGCAGGTAAACAGAAAGAGTAACTTCCTTCTGCAATACCTTCCTCTTGGTGTATCTATAACTAAAAGTGAACGATGACTTTAAAGATTTCCAATCAGGAAGGAAGAAGATGGTTTTCTGTTCACTCAGTATCTTCATTTAATGTTTTTAATAGTGAAATTTACGGCCTGTGTTATCCTATCTGACAGTGCACAAGCTCTGTATGACAGGATGTTAAATAATTCTTATCAGACTGCATGCTGTAGGCTAAGTAAAGTGTTTTGCTGGATGTTCATTTATTCATCCACACAGCTGGTATTAATAAACATGGGAAATACATGGAGAGACTGTTAGTCTGAATTTTACTGCAAAAAGGGGCTTTTGAAAAAAAAAAACTCTTCTGTTCTGCTTGAAATAGTTTTTATGGACTTTCACAGTGTTTTATGTGGCATTAAACTGATTCTGTGCAGAAGAATTTAAGATTAAGTCAAAGGAGACATACAAGAAGTTCATGTCTTTCTGTCTCTCTCTACATCCAACATAGTAGCTAGAAAACACAGACAGTACAAACCTGCACCATGGCATAACCCAGCTGTACCATGACTGTGTATAGAAATGGATAGCAGTTGGGTCTAAAAAGTGAAGCCAGTGCAGAAGTGCAAGAGGCTGGCTCCAAAAAACTGATTGACTTCAATTAAAAAATTGTCATTTTCAATCATACCCATTCAATACAGTTTTTCCACAAGACATTCAGGTGCCATTATCTGAAATTAATTCTAGGCTTCAAAATGACAAATATTTAGGGACATGGTGGGTTTGATTGACAGGTCTGAGCTCCAATGACTCACAGGTGGTTTGGGGGGTGAACTACAGGTGAACACCCTCTTCAGTGTCCTCTGTTTCAAGAGTCAGTCCTGCCCCCTTACTCCTCCCTTCATATCCAAATATGGTCACTTCTGGCTCCAAAAACCAACACAGCGAAGTTAAAATGTGAAGCACCTGTTTTTTTTTGTTGCAAGTCCCCAAACCAATGGGTAACATCTTATATACAGTAACTCAAGTCTCATACACATTAAGCATCATCATCCAGTTCAAGGGTCAGATGCATTACTCACTCCTTCCTTCATATCCAAATATGGTCACTTCTGGCTCAAAAAACCCAACAAATACCAGACTCCTAGCTTCAAAATATGAGTCTGCAAACCAATGGTTGACATCACGTTAGCTTCATCCATACAGTCTCTGAGCTGCACTGA
>OOFC01050443.1:0-39898 GCA_900323345.1 Pseudochromis fuscus | reverse complement strand
AGCTCTGCCATGGTGGCAGCAAAGCCCCACACGGACAGGGAGCCGCTGCTGGGCCGGACACTGGACTCCAGCCTCAGCCGGCTCCTCATGCTGCCTCTAGACTCCAAGCCTAAAAGGAGCCAGTCTTTCGACATGGGAGACGTAACGGGCACCGGTGCCTCTCAGCTGTGCAGCAAACCTCGCAGGATCAGCAGCATCTGGACTAAGAGGAGCCTGTCTGTGAACGGCATGCTGCTGCAGTGCGAGGAGGAGGGGGACACGGGCGGCAGCAAGGGGACAATAGACAGCGCCGACTGGGTGATGGAGAGCACCGTCTGAGGGACGACAGAGAGCCGTCACACTGTCAAACACTGCCCGAACTGAAGGCCAGCAGCCACGCCTAGACGGACCTGCTGGTCTCAGAGCCTTTGTCCTGCATGAAGCACACCATTTGCATTTCTTCCACTCCACCGCTCAGACTCCGGTGAGATAAGACGAGTGGGGGTTTTCACAGTCATAGCCAAATACAAAAGGACCATTGGAGTGTTTTGCCTCCCAGTTTGTACAGAGATGGATTGAAGTGACTGAGGGGATGAAGGGGAAGTGACAGAGCAACAATGCTGTCTGTGACACACACACACAGTGATGCCCATGGACTGCTGTTGTACTGTATAAATTCAAACTATGTTATGAAATGAAAGTTTTATATTTTTATTTTGCTGGTCAAACACAGATGATCCACGACCTGGGTCTGCCTTGACTCTGGAGCAAGGCAGCACCAGCGGTTACACCATGAAATCTTCTCCTGTAAATTCACCCTGATTTTAGTTCCTTCTTGATGCAGTTTCTCTGACTGAACGGTGCAGTATATATACGTAGATGTGATGCTTTGATTAAGATTTATGAAGAAAAAAAAGATTTATGACAAAGTTGTATGTGACTATATTTAATTTCTATACAGATATATATTTGAGGGGGGGTCACTCAGAAATTCTGTATGCAAATAATATCAAATCTTATGTGACTGCATAGATTTTAAACCCATCGTCTCCTGAACTATGGCTGTGTTATATATTTTTTTAAAATGCCAAATTACTGATGAGGGAACTGATGCAAGACAATTAGGCTTGTTTAGTTTGTGTACATTAGACTCGTTAGGTTAAGTAGCAAAATAAATGTTTTTATGGGTTTTACTCCTTTTTTTTAAGATGCTCCCAAATCACTGGCCTCAAACAAAACCTGGTCTCCCAGCTGACACTGAAACTAACCACATGATCAGGGTGACAAAATCAGGTTGTATATTTTTAGAGGACAGTTCAGATTTATTACACCTTGAGTCTTCACCATCATCTCTCTCAGCATCAGACGGGTTAAAGAGTTTATACACATCACTCAAACGTCCTAATTTCTTGTTGAGCACAAAGTGTTTGTGATCAGGCTCTGAGGAAACATTCGGATGATGTTAAAAAAAGATAACTGTGTGACTTCACAGCCTGTCGTGAGTTATTTTAGCTAACTTGGATCTGTAACAGTTTCATCTTCCTGCCATGCCACCAGCAACAGTAAGCTGAACAACAACGACAACAATAATAATAATAACCGCGATAAAACAGAGCAAACTGTGGCACCCTGAGGGGCTGTATGGACCCGCTACACAACTAAAACTGGAGGGTTGAAAAATCACGGTTTAACATTTCTGAGTGGATTTTAACATGTTCAGAGTAAAATGTTTGGTGTGGGAGTCACTGGACAGACCTGATCACATCTTTTTAGACTCTGTTCACACTTGGTTTTAAGATGGGTGACCACATCACAAGTGGACAGTGTTAAATACAAGTGTAAACAAACACCAAGACTCAAACCACATGGAGCTAATACATCCTGAAGTGTCCCCGACAAGGACAACAAAACAGGAAGTCAATGCAGGACCGTGACAGATGAGCTGATTGTTTGGAGAAAACTGTAAACGACAACAGTTTTAGCATTTTAGCTTCTCCTCTCGTTTAGCTAACGGTGCTTCTGGCAGATATGATGTTGCCGCATCTGAACACGAGGAGGTTTGAAGACACACGTTAAACAAAGATGTGTCTCGGCTGTCCACTTGTGATCAGATCTGTCAGTTTAAAGTGTAAACAGACTCTCACAGATGTAGTTACACCCACTCACACACTTCACCGCTCAGGTTGAAGTCGCCGCCATTACCCTCATGTCATGTAGTTTCAATCACAAGTGAAATTCTGTCAAAGTTAGTGAAACATGTTGAATTGATGCTGTGATTTCAGAAACACAACTGGACACAGAAAAACATTCACAGTCTTATGCAGGACTGAACAGCAGTGTCATCGGTGATTAGCTCGCTAGCTAGCAGCTTTTGGTTGGTGGCTACTGAAGCCATCTATAAAATGATGTCATAAAATGCTGTTTAATGAGCCACCGTCAAGAAACTGGCCACACTGGCTTTATTCTGGCTCCTTGTGTGCTGTTACCATGGTAACAGTCACAACTGCAAAATCCACAGCAAATAATTTGGCCAAATATGTGTTGATTGTGGTATTCCTACATTTACCACATGTTGATCATCTGATCACTTGGTGAAAGTAATAATAATATTTGTTGATTAACTTATTATTTTCTCATAAAGTCACTGGACCAGGACAAAAGATTAAAGGAACAGGAACAGTACCCGGATACTAAAACATGTGACTCTGAACAGTGTTAATCTCTCCTTCAGTATTAAATGTTAACAAGCCAATAAGGAGCTGTATAAATCCTGCAATCCTGTGTATACACCCCTCTCCATGTTTACTTCAAACCCAGGTTAGAGACAGTCAGTACTCCCCCTGATGCTGGGGAGCAATAGCTCAAGTTGATTGGTTCATCTTTAATGTATTCAGGTCAAGTTACTAAGTCTTTGATTTGTCTCCTGCTCTTACGTTACCTTCATCTTTCAGAAAAGCCACAGTTTGGTTTAGATTGTGTTTTCAGTCACTTTGGTCATTTACTGTCACTTTTTCAAATGCTCACCATCACAATTTGGGAGACTAAATTCTTCCCAGTTCTCCTCATTGCCAGTCAATGTTCACCAATAGGAGGGTTTAATAAGGGTTTAATAAGTACAACTAATAATGATCCTATTTAATGAAAGCTCATTGTGCAGAACATTTCTATTGAGCAACATAAAGTTGCTTTGCTTATGTTGTCAGGTGTTGCATGTTTCTGCCGAACTGACCCATGAGACAGTTTAGTCCAGTGTATACACTCATGTTGTCATTTCTCATGTGTTGTCTGAATGACTTGGTGATATTTCTGACATGGCTGCGTGTGTACAGTGTCTCTGTATATTGGATTTTTTTGTACCATTCTCCAGTTGAAGATGTGTTGAAGTTGGACATGAACAGTGGGATCAGAGGTGAGGAGCAGCAGCTTCTCGGTGTAGTTACGCAGCAACTGTGCACATTTCTTACCTGGAGCTGTAAAAGATATTTGTGTGGTCAAATTTGTTGTTTTTGCTACTAAGATAAAAACTAAAAAATCTCCTGAGACAGCTGTGGGATCTGAGTCTTTATTCCAGGACTGCAGCGGTCGGGTTTATAGTAGATAAACATGCTTTGTTTAAACAGTCTGTTTAATATCTAGAATAATGTTCTGTTCTTATTCAAGTTTAGTAACAACTGGGCCTGAAAAACCAGAGGATTACTGCTCTGAAACCATGACACCAGTTATTCAATCAGACTTGTTTGGTTGTTGTCTCTATGAGAAAACGTGTCTCACTCAGTGGTTAGGACCTCATCACCTTCATCACCTTCATCACCTTCATAAACAAGAAGGTGAGAGTCGTGTGTGTTTGTGCAGAAAGTGACTCATCAATCTACAGTGAGAAGGACCAAAAACTCCTAAGGATCAGTCTTCCTAGAGTCCAGCACTATCTAGATCAGGGGTGTCCAATCCTGGTCCTCGAGGGCCGCTATCCTGCATGTTTTAGATGTTTCCATCTTCCAACACCTGATTCAAATGATCAGCTCATCATCCAGCTCTGCAGAAGCCTGATAATGATCCTGGTCATCTGAATCAGGTGTTGGAAGAAGGTGACATCTAAAACATGCAGGATAGCGGCCCTCAAGGACCAGGACAAGTCCACACTATGGGACATGAGAGCAGCACTGTGGTGTTTGTAAGCAGCAAACATCATAAATAAAGCCAACATGGATGTCCAAATATCAGTTCCTCAAATGACCAGTTGTTCTAACAGTGAGTAAATCTCCATGAACCTCCATGTTGAAATGTCCAATTCACCATCTGTTTACTACAGAAGCCCTAAAAGGACATGGTTAACTATATTTTTATTTTCTCAGTTTCCCATGATAACGAGATCGTTTCAGTGGTTTTTTCGTTATCTCAAGAAAACAAAGTTGGTTTAATAACGAGATAACGAGAAAAAAAGATTATAGGATTACAGGATACATCCGGGTATCCTATCAACTCTGGTCCTCAGGACCCCCTGTCCTGCATGTTTTAGATGTTTCCCTCTTTAACACACCTCATTCAAATGATAGTTATCAGGCTTCTGCAGAGCTGGATGATGAGCTGATCATTTCAATCAGGTGTTGCAAGAGGGAAACATCTACAACATGCAGGATTGGGGCTCTCGAGGACCAGAGTTGAAAAACCCTGGGAGACATTATCTCGTTATCATGAGAAAATGACCTTCGTTTTCTCGTGATAATGACATCATTTTCTGGCGATCAAAACAAAAGGCTGATTACTGTCTTCATCCAGACCACACTGCTGCTGCTGCTGCTGCTGCTGCTGACCACAGTGAGCTTTATTTCTGTTTGTTGGTGCTTTTGCTCATCATGGTCAGGAGTTATGATCATTTGATGTTAATGTGGTGCAGTCGCCAGAAAATTATCTCATTGTTTTCTCGAGATAACGAGATAATGTATTTTATAATCTTGGAAAAAAAAAAATCTCATTAAACAAGAAACATAGGTCAAGATCTCGAGAAAACCACTGAAATGATCTCGTTATGACAGGAAAACCTCATGGAGATAACCATGTCCTCTTAGGGCTTCCGTAGTTTACAGTTGGTTCAGAAAACTGTTCATGAAAACTGCAGCAGAAGGTGAATCCTGATACAACTCATCTGTTTAAACTGTATCAAGGTTTAAAGTCACAGTGCACTGCAGGTGGGTGTCATCACAGGAGGTGAGCTGGAGTCAGATCCTCCATCTCATCCAAACAGACGATCAGATTAACAACCACAGGGCTTCAACACAAACCAATCGTGATGTCACTGTGGCTACGCCCATGTTTGTTGAACCAATGGATGTTTGCTGCCCTCTACTGGACATAACACACAGCAACTACACATCATTTCTATATGAATATGTTAGTGTATATGTATAATATAGTTTAATAGACATGAATGTTAGAAATCAAATCAAATGAGAACAAAAGAGTTCAAGTGATAGATTGTTAAGTCAGTCTGAATCTTTTTATTTTTGATCTTATTTTTTTGATAAATTCCTAGGTAATTGGATGTAATTAGGGTCATATTTGTGGATTAGAAACAAAACCTAAAGACTCACCATTGTTTTATTGAGTGTTGTTTGTGCATCAGACCAGAGAGGATCCTGACAGGTTTAGTCCAGACCTGCAGGTTATTTGGTCTGAGACTACATCTACCTGAAGTCAGCTGAGTAACAACAATAACATGTCTGTGTTTCTGTCTGAAGTAAAGTTCCCAAACTGGTCAATCTCCACCCGCTGGTCGGAGGACACACATGTGACCCAGCCACTGACAAACCAGAGGATTTTTCCTGCGTCATTGCTCTGTTATTTCACATGCTTTGTTATTTACAAGCACGTCAGAAACTCTCAGAGGTTTCGTCATCAGAGACTCTTCACAGACTCCTGAAGGCTCCTTCCTCTTCCACATTTAGTTCAATGAAAGACTCAGATGTGGCGCTGCTGCCACCATCTGTTTTTATGAAACACAAAAAATTCATGCAAAGCTTCATTTTTACAGTAAACAACTGCTTTTCACAAACTTTTCTGTGACGTCCTCCACAGGCCTGTCATACAAACTCCACCCTCCATCAACACCACCTGCTGCTGTGTTCATGTGAACCCACTTTAAACTGATTTTATAACTTTGACAAATACATATACAAGTGTTTACCGTTAAAACCCCTCAGATCATTTGGCAGTGTAGACAACTACAAGAAAGATTATTGTAGATGTAAAACAGGGACATCAAGCGCACCTTTAAACACTAAAACTAAAACTGAAACAAACATGAAGTAAAACCAAAGACAACTTGTGTGTTCACCATGGACGACATCATTAAATCATACAACTGTGGATTTAGTTAAAATGTTTTTCCATCAGTGTTCAGGTCAGTTTGTCTGGAGCAACTTACTGATTAGTCAAAGTTGCACATTTGGTCCCACATCTATTACTTTTCACTTTGTTTTAGCTCCATCCTCGTTATACTTAACTATTAAAATACCTCTTCACACCATGTCTGAACCACTTTAAGCTTCATAGTTACACTATCCGGTGGCTAACAATTGATCCAAACATTTTAGCTAGTTCTACATTTAGTGGCTACGATTTTATTCTTTTGATCTTTCATGTTAGCTAAAAATTTTATCTGATTTACACACTTTGAAGTTCTGATCCACAGACAATAATTTAAAGTTGATTCAACATGATGATAATGTTTCGAGAGGTTTGGTACTGCATGCATGAGAGTACAAAGACCTAGGGTTGGGACCGAAATTCAGTTTCAAGTAGGAACTGAATTAAATTTATGGCGCATTTACACTGGTACCTACTCACTTCACTTCACCTCGGATCGCTCAGGATCGGCTCCCCTCGGTTGCATTTACATTGCCGAGGATCGTCCCTCCTCCGTGTAGCTGGGCGTCATTCGTGACGTCATCTTTTATGCGATTCTTTCCTTTCTGACCGCGCCGTCCAGCTCCCGCTGAATTTTCTCATCGGCGACTAATGACAGAAAGGTTTGCACCTCGTCCTGAGTCCATGGGGCAGGATTTCTAACAGATACCATTTCTCTTCTTGTTGTTATTGCAAACACTTCTGCACGGTTTGCCGAAGATTTAAAAATGGCGTGTTTGCGGGGACAGATTACGTACCGCGCAGTGATGACGCAACGATGCAGTGATGATTCCAACCAATAAGATTTTAGTACCTGCTCCAACCTGACCAGGTACTTTTTTTGGAACCGCAGGAGAGGAGGTACGAAAAGTTGTACCAGGTACCAAGTTCCAGGTACTATTTGCCAGTGTAAACACACCAAAACCAAAGTGAAGCGAAGCGAGTAGGTACCAGTGTAAATGCACCAATAGTGTAGATACCCATAAAAAAATTATAATTTCAGTTCTGTTCATCGGTTCCTAGATGCACTGATTTTACACAACGCCTGCAAATGGACTTTAGATATCTGCCAGGACCTGTCTGTTACGTATCTAACACGTCACGCGACGCCGCATGGCAACAGGAAATGGACCGGGGAATGCAGTCAAAAGTGTGGCTTCATTTTAGTAGAGAGAACTGCAAACATGTAAAATTTAACAGGTGTGGGAAATTAAGCTGCAAGACAGTTAGGAACCAGAATCGATAAGCAGAACTGAAATGAGAATCGGGTTCATAAAAATCCTAATGATACTGATCCCTACAAAGACCTGGTTTTATTTATTTATTTTTTTGCTAAGCACCCCCAGAGGAT
The DNA here is from genome assembly GCA_900323345.1 of Pseudochromis fuscus. Lineage (NCBI taxonomy): Eukaryota > Metazoa > Chordata > Actinopteri > Pseudochromidae > Pseudochromis > Pseudochromis fuscus. The sequence goes on along the minus strand of OOFC01050443.1, from coordinate 32,166 downwards.
GTCCTTCACATCCCACCTCGAAAACAACATAATAAAGAAAATGAACAGTGAACATTATCACAGGTTTCAGACAGAGTTGTAGCTCAGTGATGAGGGTTTTGCTGCGAAGGCTGTAGCTGGAATACACATGAAAAACATCGAAATATCACATAGGACGACTTTTGTATTGGGCAGTTGGGCTGAGGCGCAGTGATAATGCTTGTTATAGGGAGTAGAGATCAATACACAGGGATCGATACCTTCATACCCATAAATGGCTCATTTGGTATTGACTTCTTAAAAATCATTAATACTGAAATCATATAAATACAATACAAACATAAAACACTGTGATTGGCTCCATTATTTCTGAACATACACACAGTACACAGTACTGTACAGTACAGTACACAGTACATCTGTATAATCAGTCAAAACAGCCCTGACGTCATCTGTCACAGTGAAGAGTAGAAATGGTTGATTGAACCTGACATGGTATTTTATTATCTTTAATTCATGTTCATTCGTTGTTGTTATTACATTCAGGCTGTTTCTAACATGTTTTTTACACTTCCTATCACAAACATTTTTATATTGCACTCATGTTTTTCTACACTTGTTATGAGTGGGAGGTATGTGTCATATGATTTCTCTTTACCTGAAACCATCTTTTTCTTTTAAAAACAAACATTACTGATGAAAACTGGGAAAAAAAATTATGTACAACTTTGAGAAATGATCAATATCTGTGGTGGTGTTAAAATTCTAACACAAAGTTTAGTATCACTCATCTCAAACTGCTGGGTCCTTCCTTTGACTTCTGGATACACTGTGAGAAACTACCAGTCAGTGGGAAACCAGCTTCACCAGTATCTAGCTGTATACACTGTAAACAAGGCACCGTATGGATTTAACGAAGCAAACAAGTAAAGGTGTCCCATTGGATAATTCCTGCAGTGATTAATATGTTTCAGTCAGCACAAAGTGCAATAACCCGAACCAATGCAATGAGCAGCTTCTCATTTTTTAAACAACCATGTTGATGGTATATCCTGTGCTAATGAGAAAGATGTTAGCTTCTCAGCTTGTTTCTGCAGTCTAGGCTGCAGGCAAATCCACCTGAAGTCCTCCCTCAGCACCATCGGGGACAAAAGACCTGGCGATACAGTACGCCGCTCTTTCAACGCTAACGCAGGCTGAGACACCCACTTATAGGCCTAGTTCTAGTGGTTGGGATGCTGTTTTCATCTCCAGAAAACCAAGACTGTTGGATGACAGGGTCAGTCTGATGTAGAGCAAGAACAACAGGACTACAACTACAACCAGGAACTATGGCCTCCAAGTCCAATGCAGTGGATGCTGATGGAAGAGGGCATCGGTGTCCTTACCCTGCTCCTGGGGTAACAGCCAAAACCCCACTATCACTTGCATCCACCTCCATTGTGCCATGGTAAGCTAAGTCCAGGGGTGGGCAATCCTGGTCTTCGAGAGCTGCTATCCTGCATGTTTTAGATCAGGGGTGTCAAACTCGTGCCATGGAGGGCCGATACACTGCAGGTTTTCTTCCAGCTGGTCACTAAAGCAGGTGATTTTAATCATGAACACTTCCTTCAATTTGAGGGAAGGAGCTCATCAGTGAGTTCAGCTGCTGGAGAGATGGTTGGAAAGAAAACCTGCAGGGTCTCGGCCTCCATGGCACGAGTTTGACACCCCTGTTTTAGATGTTTCCCTCTTCCAACACCTGATTCAAATGACCAGGATCATTATCAGACTTCTGCAGAGCTTGATGATGAGCTGATCATTTGAATCAGGTGTTGGAAGATGGAAACATCTAAAACAGGGGTGGGCAATCCTGGTCCTTGGGGGCTGCTATCCTGCATGTTTTAGATGTGTCCCTCTTCCAACACCTGATTCAAATGAGCAGCTCATCATCAAGCTCTGCAGAAGCCTGCTAACAATCCTGATCATTTCAATCAGGTGTGTTGGAAGAGGGAAACATCTAAAACATGCAAGATAGCGGCCCTCGAGGACCAGGATTGCCCACCCCTGGCTTAGTCTTTAGTGCCACAAAACTACTGTGACACTCCTCTGCCCATTTTCCACTTCGTTGGAGCTGACGAAGCCCCGATGAAGACCCACAAGGCTGAAACATGGAGGCATTTTTATAAACTTTCATCCCCATTGAATATAAGGTTTTTACTTTACTTCACCCATCTGAGAGCCTCAGACCTGTTTCTTTGCTCAGTTAGAAATGACCATGTTGTCCTACTGTTTATTGAAATCATTATCAGTTTTTTTTTTTTTTTTAATGTTTCACCCTGTTCATTCCCGCAATATTTTTATCTTTCAAAGCAGGTCCCTGCAGAAAAAGTTTGGGAACCACTGTTACTATGTCACCACTGGAAAAGACTTCAGATTACTTGGAGGTAATACAGGATCTCACAGAAAAAATTATGCTTCTCTGGATGGAAATAAATGTTGTGACATTGCATAAGCTCATCCAAATGATGCCATGGCAGATGTGCGTCCTAATCAAAGCTGAAGGCAAGCCAAGCAAATATTATAATATGTGACTTTTATTTGTCCAGGCGGTAAATACAGGATGATTACATAAGAGGATTATGCAGCGTCTAAAAGTCAAGGTTTCCTCTAAGATGACAGTTGCTGAATATCTTCCTGTTGGACAAAGTTCAGGAAACACAAAATAATTGCATCCAACTGTTTTAGAATATACAGAGTTACTCATATCACTAAATGTCATCTTTTAATTGCACATTTCATTTAAACTATTTTCTGATTCACATTCATTTTAATGACCTCGGCTTTTTCCAGCTCATGTTATATTAAACTTTGGCTGAACTGGAATGATGAATGGAGTTTAGTAGTTTGATAAAACTGTTTGTGACAAATGGAGCATTAGATGAAGAAATACTTTTTTATTGTACTATTTAAATATGCTGAATTTTGATTTTGAGTTTCCCATCAAGCTGCCTTTCCTCTGAACCACACTCACCTGAAAACAGCATCATAGACACATGTTGTTCTTGCCTGTGGCCTCAGGTTGTTGTACATTTAACCCTGTTCTCAGCTCCATGGACGTCAAAATGAGCTTCATCTGTAATTTCTGTGAAATGTTCATTGGAAAAGTGAAAATAGATTGGTTTTTTTTGTTTTTAATTTTGTAAATTACAGTGAATTAAGGGTTGTGTTTAAAAAGTTTATAATTGTGTGTTCTCCCCAATCAGCAGCAACAAAAAGGGTCATTTGTGTTTGTTTTTTTTAACCTGTGCTGTTCAACAGCTTAGACCAGCAGTATGAAATGTCTGGGTGTGTTGAAGCCAATAATGTAATAACAGCCCATAACAGATTAACAGCTCATAACGTAATAAATGTGCCCTTTTTGAAATGTAATAGACCAATAACGTAATGACTTATTACATTATTGGCTCAGTTATTACATTTGCAAAGTTTTTTTTCTTTTACCAGGCCAATAGCGTAATAAGCAGCCACCTGCTTGACACTACTGTGACTCAGAGTCTTGGACTCCCCAATGCTGAAGCAGAGGTCATTGTGAAGTGCAGCGATACCTGGTCAAAGAAAACACTCCACACCAGCAGGATCCACCATCACAGCACCTGTACCCTCACTTGTAAACTCTGGCACTTAAGTTTCAGTGCACGTCAGCTTCTTCAGTCCTCTTCTGTGAGACGGTGTTTTCTAAGGCTGGGGAAGTGATCTCCAAGAACAGAAACTGCCTGAGCACCAACACTGTTAAAACACATCTGGTCTTGAATAAGAATCAGTAAAGCACACCCCTCCCCCTGCCCAATCACAATATGCCCCAGTCACACAAGCACTTCCTGTAACTTTTGTGGACATAAACACACTGTGTATACAGGTGTAAATCTATCTCTAGATAGAGTTTATTGACATACCACATTTATAATAAATTAATTCCACCTAGCTGCACAACACCTCATATGGGGATTCTGACATAAAGCTTGCATCATTATGCTTATAGATCCACTGGTATGTTGCCCACATGTAATATTATAGTAAGACTCCTGCACATCTAATGACCAGAGGATGTAAGCACTGTCAAATGAGCTGTTAAACGGGGACCGCTGTGAGACAGGTTAGTTTTACCCTACTGATGATGAGTTGTTGCAATGGTAATCCTTGTAAGCAGCCTTTTAGCAATTGGCCAGAAAGGTTCGACACATTCACGCAGCTTCATCCCACCATCACTAGTGAGAAGCTCGGCCATGGCTGATGGCAGAACTCTGGTGATCGGGGCAGGCAAGCAGACAGGAAGCCACATGAGGTAGATCACATCTGCCTTATATAGATGAGGGAGGAAAGGCAGTGATCACTTCCACCTGCTCACCCACCACTTCCACTGATGGGGATAGGCAGCACCTGTCTGCATGCCACCTCGGAGAGGGAGAGTTGGGGGAGGGGGTGGAGGATCTGCCACTAACTGGAGGCCTTGCATCCAACAGAACTACTTCCCATTACAGACCATACCTTTTTAGAAACGGTAAAATTGTTTATGCTTGAACAAGTTACCTTGATGTGAAACATTTTTTTTTCTTGACCCATTTTTTTCTTTAAAACTCAAAACATCTGCTCCATGTGCCTTTCTGTGTGGAGTTTGCATGTTCTCCCTGTGCATGGTAGGTTTTCTCCATTCACTCCGGTTTCCTCCCATAGTCCAAAGACATGCTTGTTAGGTGATTTGATCAAACTAAATTGACCATAGGTGTGAGTGGGAGCGTGAATAGTTATTTATCTCTGTGTTACCCCTGCGACAGGCTGGCAACCTGTCCAGGATGTACCCCGCCTCCTGCCCGATGACAGCTGGGATAGGCTCCAGCAGACCCCTGCGACCCAAGTGTGGACAAAGCAGGTATAGAAGATGTCTGACTGACTAAACTCTACCAAACTTGAGAGGAACAGGTGAAAAGGTTCCCAGAGTCTTTTCTGGAGACTAGAGAGGAACTACAATAACTGCTGCCGTCACACCAGGCTGTACAGCTGTAGTGACTGACTGTATCTGGGATGGAGTTACAAACAAGGGAACAAGACATCATCTGTTTTGCCTGATGGTACCTGAAGTTGAAGTTCTCAGAGTCTTTTATCTTCCTTTCACTTTCTTTGCCTCCAAAAAGTCTCTACCACATAATGAGTTGAGCTGGGCTATAGCCACAGGGTAATGGAGTAACTCCATAAGCTAATAAGGCAAGAAGCTGCTTCTGCCTCCCCTTTGATTTGCCCTTACCTGGGTCTGAACCCCTACGCTGCTACAAAATCCACAAACTGTCGGCATGTAAACTGTGGTCTGTTACCACTGACAAAGAGTTCAGGGGTGACATGCTGTGTGAAAATGGATTCAAGATGCCCATCCTCTGATCTTTTTGGAGTTAGAAGAAGAGATCTTTATTATTGTCAATGAGCATGCAATGAGTACAGTACACACATACCGAAATTACATTTACACTCCACTGCAGGGTGCCACCATTCATCTGCATGCTTCAGGCATGCTGTCCATATTCCATATTTTCATCTGGTCGGGGACTTGAGCTGGTGACCTTCCGGTTCCCAACCCAAGTCCTGACCTACTGAGCTACTACCACTATGCCAGCTTAGCAAATTCAACATGCACTATATTGCCAAAAGTATTCATCTGATTTCATACATATATGAACTTGAGTCACATCCAATTGTTAATCCATAGGGTTTAATATGATGCCGGCCCAGCTTTTGCAGCTATAACAGCTTCAACTCTTCCAGGAAGGCTGTCCACAAGGTTAAGGAGTGTGTTTATTACCTCCGCCAAGGAGGTTATGTTTTTGCCGGTGTTTATCTGTTTATCTGTCTGTCTGTTTGTGTTCAAGATAACTCAAAAACTTCTGGATGGATTTTGATGAAATTTTCAGGATATGTTGGAAGTGGGAAAAGGAAGAACTGATTTCATTTTGGGGGTGATCCGCATCACCGTCTGGATCCAGGAATTTTTTGAAGGATTCTCCTCGCAAAGTCTCTCCTCGAAGGCGTCCATCTTGATATGCTAGCGCAAGTGCAGTACAGTTGCTCACGCCCAAGCGACACGCTCACATTTTTGGAGCGTCCGCGCCTGTCCGCTCGAGCGCTTCCTGACGTGTTCCATGACATTTACGTGACGCAGACCCTCGTGCACCAACGCTGACATACGGGCGCGGAAAGTATCAATTGGCCTTAACAGTGCTTGTCGGAGGTCTGTGCTCTCAGAGCGCTTTTGTAGTTAGGATTTTTGACCATTCTTCCAGAAACACATTTGTGAGGTCAAACAATGATGTGAGATGATGCGCTGGCTTGCAGTCTAATCCATCCCAAAGGTTGAGGTCTATCGGGTTGAGGTCAGGAGTCAAGTCCCTCCACAGACTCGCTCATCCATGTCTTTATGGACCTTGCTTAATGCACTGGTGGGAGCATGAAATTGTCCAAAACCTCTTGGTATGCTGAAGCATTAAGAGTTCCTATCACTGGAACACTGGGGCTGAGACCAACTCCTGAAACACAACCTATCAGCAGAATCCCTCCTCCACCAAACTTTACACTTGGCACAATGCAGTCAGACAGGTGCTATTCTCCTGGCAACTGTCAAACCAAGACTCGTCCATCAAATTACTGGAGAGAGAAGCATTATTTATCACTCCAGAGAACACATGTCCACTGCTGTAGAATCCAGTTGTGGTTTCCTTTACACCACTGCATCCAATACTTTACATTGCACTTGGTGACGTATGGCTTGGGTGCAGCTGCTCGGCGATGGAAACCTGAGGCTCTATATGCACTGGATCTGAAAGTCACCAAAAGTTTGAAGGTCTGTAGCAATTGATTCTGTAGAAACTTGGTGACAGCTGCACACTATGCACCTCAGCATCTGTTGGCCCTGCTCTGCCCTGCTGTCATTGTATGTGGCCGACCACTTTGCTGCTCAGTTGCTGTTGTTCACAATCATTTCCACTTTGTTATAATACCACTATAATACCAGACTTAAATTCACTGAGGTCCTGAGAGTGACCCACTGTTTTGCAAATGTTTGGAGAAGCAGTCTGCATGAATAGGTGCTCGATTTTATACACCTGTGGCCATGGACGTGATTGCAACACCTGAATTAAATTATTTGGATGGGTGACTGGATACTTTTGGCAAGTAGTAGTCCACCTGTGCACAATTTCTATTTCTATGAAGCTCTTCCCTTGACTGTGTGAGGTACACTGGTGGGCAGATTGTTTACTATTTCATCTGCATAGATGTTTGTGTCTTTCACTAAATTTGTGTCACTGTCCTTCAGACTTATGCTTTGGCTAACACATGCCCATGAGAGTGTGTCTGCTATACTCAGGGCTTTACCTGGGGTGTGGGATATGAAGTAACTGTACCTCATTTGTTTATGCAATTCAGAGCATTCGCTTACAGATGTACACTCGCCCAAGCATATTGCACAATCGAAACTTAAAGTAAAAAATCATCAATGTTCGACATTTTTGCCTAATTCTTGTCACGTTGATTTGGAAATAAATCTTACAAAACACAGTGGTGCCATTACACCCAAACTTATGAATTGCTGCTTGCATTCTTGGTAAATTTACATAAATAAATAAAGACAAACAAGTGGACCAGTAAACTGGCCTGTTCCACCTGGGTGTATGGATTACGTGGACCAGTATAGTGGTCGAAACCAGCAAAAGGGTTAACATAGTCTCAGTACACAAAATGCAACTGATGTGCTGTACAGAGTTCATAACTATTGCTAATTTTCAACTCCTGTGCTTATCAGGGACATCCTCTGCTTTCAGTGCTTTGCAGCTGATGTGATGCCTTCAGTCTGTGGAAGTAGAAGTGTTTAAAAGTAGTTATGAAGGTCGTGTGTTTTTGCAGGGACAGAGGAATCTGCCAGAAACCTTTGTTAGCATCTGTTAGCATCTAGCTTACTGAAGACCTGAGCATGTGTCAGCAAGTCAAGTGTAGGTACGATGTATTTCCCTCAGCAGACTGGTTCATTGTGGTGAACATATATGCGCTCTGTGCTGGCACCAGAACCACGCCTGAACACCACTCAGTTGGCCTTTCAACTTTTAAGATGACACAGAGTTTGTCCATATGTTCCTGCAGTGGGGATGGGGACCTGTCTTGGAGTTAGGAGGGAGGAGGGAGTAGCATTTGGTTGTAACTTCACGGAGCATGGCTGTAGCATCATAGCTAAACCCTGACACAGCTTTGGATAAGATCCTTCGATCATAGTTTGTCAATACTGTCTACTCTGGACACCAGATTGAGTTTGACAGTAACTGGTCTGCTTAATAAACTCTTTAGGCACATATACTTTTTCCTTCATTTTCTGCTGACCTTTCCTCACAGTCTTGGTGTACATAGATGACAATAGTAGTGGCTTAGCGCCGGTGATTTGACTTTGCCTGTGGGCTTCCTGTTTGATGTTCCTGTTTTATACTGTCACTGCATCAATGTCCTTTTTATTTTCACCTCTGAAGTTTGTTTGTTGTCTCTTTATCACCCCAGATCTTACCATTTTGAATAGTTTCAGTAGAGTCAAATCCTTATCCAGCTGCATCCTCTCAGACTGACTGGTGTCTCTCATTCCCACTACTACAGGGGTCTGCAGCCCTGGTCCTAGAGCTGCTCATCATCCAGCTCTGCAGGAGCCTGATAATGATCCTGATCATTTGAATCAGGTGTTGGAAGAGGGAAACATCTAAAACATGCACGAACATTGCAGCTCTCTAGGACCAGGGTTGCAGACCCCTGCACTACTAGATGGTCTCTGATCAGCTCGTCATGGAGTACACCGTAGCTTCAGCTTTCAGCTAATGCATATAGTGCAGTGATGAAGGTGTCTACAGTCTCATTAGCTAGCTGCACTATTTGGTTAAATCTTGCTCCCTCATAAACTAGACTTTTAATAAACAATTTTAAATGTTGTCTTCCCTCCTCTGAAGAGCTTGGCCACGGAGAATATCGTCCGCTTCATCACACATGTGGTGGATTAGCATGTTGACTTGATTAGCTTGTAATCTGAAGATTATTAAATATGGTCCTTTTTGGGTTACATGGCGACGTTCAAATGCCAAACTCCTGGCTTCAAAATGCGAGTCTACGAACCATCACCATGTTGACATCACGATAGCTTCATCCAATCTATATATACTCTACATAGACTGAGGTTTTGTTCAGAGTGAACAAATCTGAATACACCACCCTCCCAGGTCTACAACCCAAACACATCTTTATGAAACGATGAAGCCATGGCCCCACCTCTCCCATATCCCACATGCGCTTCCCTGGCAACAGCAACAATGGTGGACGACAGTGCTGCAGAAGCTACTGAGCTAGTTTTTGCTCCTGTGCGACCACCGTGAGCATCAAGTGGACACAGACATTTTCATGTTGTTTACATCATATGAGTTTTCTGCCCATGCTCCATGTCTGTTGTTGGTGTGTTTCTGAGGCAGTGTTACGGTGCCACTCACAGGCCTGGCATACACACTGCAGCATCTTCAGTGGTTTATGTGGACACACATTTCTTGAGTGTTCACAGGAAGTGAAGTGAAGTGGGCTCAGTCATGTGGTCTTACTTGATCTGCTGCTTCCTGTTTTATGCATTATGTACTACATGAGGTTTTCTGTCTGGATTTCTTATTGTGGTCTGAGTTTTGTGTTTTCAATGTATGTGTTGTAGAGTTGGTATTTCTACTGTGTGTAATGTATTTGTTGTCGACTTCTTAGCAGTTTTACTGGGATGACCAATGCAAATTAGCTTGGCCTGTTGACTTTTATGGTGTGTGGCATTGGTTTATGCTGCACACTTGTCTCTAACAGACCACAATAAATAAATAAGTAACAATAGAGCATATACTTTGATAAGGGTATATTATTATTTCCAGGCTGTAGTAACTCTGTAAGATCTCCTGACCCAATAACTCTCTGAAAAGTCTGTAGTGGATCCAACTGTACTGATTTAAAATTATTCTTTGATACAAACGCCTTGATGATCAACTTCCATCATAACTTATCTTTCCACATCATCCCAACAGACCACTTCTCTCTGAGTGCACTGATACTTCCTGAATTTCTAAAAATAGACCAGGAGGCAGAGCTTTTTGTTATCAGGCTCCCAGTCTGTGGTCTGCTGACAGGAACAACATAATGGTTTGGTTTGCACTTTTTAATTGATGTGTTGTTGATGTTGTTTGACTGTAAGTAGATAGAGATGGGTCTTTGTTTTTGTACTTTCTAATATATTATATTTTGTAGCAGTTCAATGGAGGAGGTAAATAAAGCCATTTAAATAATAAACATCTGATATAATGTATGATTTTACTTCAGTAATTTGCTTTACAAAAAACACATGATTTGATAATAAATTAATTTAAGCAACAATAAAATTTGAGGAGCGTAAAGAGGGTCTGGTTCTTCTTAGTGAGCCGAGCCAAAAGACCCGGCTCTCTGAAAAGAGCCAGAATTTCCATGAGTACAGGGCACAGTGTTACTCAGCTGCAGGGAGGGAGGTCAGGCTGCTTAGTTCACTGTGGGTCTGTGGATTACCTCAGGTGATGCACGGTCTAGTCAACTTTCTTGCTTTTATATAGTTGTGTGCTGGAACCCGGGGGCTGCCGTGTGTGTGTGTGTTAGTGTTGTAGTCAAGACCACACCAACCGAGACCAGAGAGTATCGAGACCGAGACATGACCAAGACTGTTTATATCAAAGAAAAATCACAATTATACTTTATAACAAACAAATCTGATGAACCACACTGATTCAGTGTTATTGACTTTGAACTAGCTAGCACAGCGTTAGCTTTCTGGCTTCGACTTTCTGCAGCTGAAGCACCAACATGGAGGACGCTGTAGACTAGAAATACATCCCGTTGGTTGCATCTAAAGTTCAACCCATTTACTGGTGTAGTGAACAACGTTTCCATTGCATAAGATCCTCCCAAGTAACGCCTGGGGGCTCGACTAATACCTGGCGTGTTCGTTGTTATTCTGTTATCTTGCTTTTGACAATGCTACGCAAGCTAACTTGGCTGTAACAGAAAGTCGGTGCTTTGAACGTCTGCAAAAAACGATCGTGGGAAGAAAAGAGTTTATTTTCGCTCATTGTTTTAGGATGGTGTGTTGAAATTTTCTGATTTTACTTTTCCCAGTGTAGCTAATTTAACAGTTACTTCCCCTGTCCTTATGCTTCCTCTCAAAGTGCTGATAAAAGTCTGATGTTGTCCCAGTGGTTTCTGGGAGTTGTGCACCACAGAATTTACACACTACAGAGTGTCGTTGCTCACATGTTGTTTTGCAGATTAACTCTTTGTGATTTTGAAATCCAAACTTGATGATTGCTGAACCTGCCGACATTATTAATTCCTTCCCGGGGGCACAGCAGCATCTCCAGTTGTCTTCATCCAGGCTGTGTACAGGAGGGGTATCACAACTGCGTGACACCAGGAAGGCGGCTGCTGGTTTCTAGTTTTCTCACTTGTCACAGTAGAGCTGGTCTGGTCTCGACCGGTCTTGATCAAAAATCCAGAGTCCGACTCGTAAGAGACCGAGACAAGACCGAGTACAAATGCTTTCGATTCCGAGACAAGATCGAGACCCTTAAAAAGTGGTCTCGAGACCAAGACCGATCTGGAGTACTACAACACTGGTGTGTGTGTGTGTGTGTGTGTGTGTGCTCTGCTGTGACCGAGCCTGATCTGGGTCTGATCTGTTGTGTTTGTTTGAACAGTAGCTACGTTTACATGAGCATTTTTTTCACAGTCAGATTAAACTCTTTCGGATCAGAGCTGAATTGAAAGATTTCATCACGAATGGAGTGTGTACATGAAGCATTTTCATCCTGATCAGGCATGTACGTATCCATGGAAATGTACAAAGCGTCTTGTAAAATAAAAAGAAGCAGCTCAGTCTGAGTTTGAGGAACCCACAGAGTTCATCACATATATGGTAATATTCAGTCTACAATCACTTTAGTCTGTTGTGGCAGCTGTAATGCTTTCTTTTTAGCAGTAGACTAATACAGTGGACAAACATCAGGATGACATCAGATGTCTTGAGCCACTTCATGCTGTTCAGCCAAACTTTGCTCAGTGTTCATATAAACTCCATCAGGATGTGTCCAAAGATGCCAAATCTGAATTTTGGGGAAATAACCCACACTGAATACTTTCATCTGTGGTACACAGAGGTACAGCTAAAAAAAAAAAAAAACACGGTTTGAAAATGTGTACTCTGTTTAAATAGTGTCAGCTTCACTGAGCTGACGTATGATACTGTCAGATCAAGTGGCGTATGAATCCACAAACTAAACTCCCACACAGTCGGGGGAGACAGAAATAAAAGCACTCGCTGTGACACCCACAAAAACCTCTTCCCTCTGACTGACACTGAGAAGAGATCAAACACACAGTCTTACCTCTTATATTGATTCCTCCGTCTTGTTAACCACCTGGCATGGTTTACTGATATCCACCCAGCAAATCCCACTGTGGCAGGTAAGAGATCCCACAGTGCATCTTTCTCGGACCGTGTGGGGAGTGCCGGGAGGCAAACAGGCCTCAGGCTTAGGGGGGTTTTTTTTAAAGAGAAAATCCATCTTAAAAGACCCAAGCAGTGGTTAAAAAAGAAAAACATAAATTAAAAAAAACATTTTTTATATGTCAATCCATTATCAGCCATAACAGTATGACCACTGGTCTAACATTGTGTAGCTCTGCCTTTTGCCACCAGAACTGCCTTGACCTGTGGAGGCCTGGACTCCAGAGACCTCTGAAGGTGAGCTGTGGTATCAGGCACCAAGACGTTAGCAGCAGATCCCTTAAGTCCTGGAGTTTGTGAAGCAGGACCTCCATGTTTTGTTCTTGTTTGCACAGCACATGATCCCACAGATGCTGGAGGTCTGGAGGCCAAGCCAACACTTTGAACACCTCCATGAAACATGTGTAAATTAATGGGTGCTTCTGGCTATAGAGAATAATACTGGGTTTCACAGCTTCATTATAAATCAATGTAAACCCAGTTACATGCTCGACATAAACTTGACAGTATAAGTATATTCTGTCCTCATAAACGTGTACTTATGTTGTCCACCACAAGTCTCTGTGAAGCTGTGTTGCTAGGTTACAGCTAAGAGGAGGAAACTGAAACTGTCCCCTCTCAGACTTTATTATGTCATATTTTACTTTTTCCCCTCACAGTGAACTCCCACAACTGTCAATCAATTTGAACTGCACACTCATTCAGTGACAGGCACAAGGCAGCTTTTAATGAAGCTCTTACCTGATCATAACTGGTGAGCAAACAAAACAGGAAGCAGGTAAACCACAGTCCAGGATGCATGCAGTCAAAAAAGAAGAAAAAAACAGAAGAAGAAGACAGGAGGACATGAGGACATGACAACGACTAACTGGCAAAGACGACTATGTAAAGGGGAGAAACTGGAAGTAAAACTTGAAACCAGTGACACAAACAGAATGATGACAGACTGTGTGACACCAGTTTCTCTTCTTAAGTTTCTTTCTTCAAATTATGTGTCCTCAGAAGTCATTGAATGCAGCAGCTGCTTCTGGTGTGGAAAGTGTTAAAAACTATGAAAATATTGTTGCTTCATTATGAGACCGTGGTCGGACACATTAGACAGAGGCAGGCCGCCACAGGGGATAACACCTTTCAGACATGAAAGGCATCAAGAAGTAAAATTCACTTAGTCAACGCATCCATCTCCACATTTGTGCCTCATGTTCACCAGTAATGTTCACCACTCAGTGTTATTTTCCAGGAAAACACCTGATGTTCATGTGTTTCATGCGCCAGACGTGACCGTCCAACAGGTCAGGGGGTCTGGCAGGAAGTAGTTCCCAGTCCAAGTAGAAGCTTTGTTTTTAAGAGACATTTTAACCTTTAAACTCATTTAATGTGTTTTTACCTGTTTTTATTGCTTCAACGACTGTAGCACTGAGATGTCTTAGAAATGTAAAGCACTTCATAAATAAAATGTATCATTATTAGAGTTATAGCCCAGGACTATTTCAACACAGATGTCTCCAGGAGGGTTGAGTTTTGATAATGCTGCACTCTGACTAAAAAGGCAGTTGATGTTTATTTCATGTTTAACACAAACCAGATGCTGTTTTTTTGTTTGATTCAACTGAAAATTTTACAAAACAAACCAAATGAAAATCAAATGGACAAAAATGACAGTACGTATGACTTAACCCCTTAAGCCCTGAGCTCTTATTTTGAAATTTCAACTATAGAAGAATGCCAGAGGGGACCTTGGGGTTTAAAAGGTTAATAATTTTGCACCACCTTTAGCAGGAATCACTCCCAACAAGTGATCGCAGCAGTTCATGACAACTCTGCATCTTCTCACAGATGTTGTCCCACTCTGAGCCTGAGCTGTGTCTCAGCTTTGAGGGGAGCCTCCTGCACACTGCAGCGCTCAGATATTTCTATAAATATTCAATAGCATTAAGATCAGGACTCAGAGGTCCATTAAAGAATAGTCTGATGATTTTCTCCGGCCCTTCTTGATGCTGTTAGTGGTGTGTTTAGGATCATTATCTTGTTGGAGGACCCATGACCTGTGACTGAGGCCGAGTCTTCTGACACTGGACAGTATGTTTCTCTCCAGGACGTCTTGATAGTCTTGAGCCGTCACTGTGTCCTGAGGCCCCTCCAGCTCTCTGCCGCTCACTGCTGTGACATCACACACTGACTGTTAAATTTAAAATCATTGATCTGCAACCAGCCTCTCTGGAACCTTACTGATGAATGGAACCTTACTGATGGATATCTGCCCTATAGACTGGGTTTCTTCAGTCCTGCTGACCTCTGGAAATATACCAGTTTGAAGAAGGTATGTATGATCTCCAGGACATGACTAGAAACGCCGTAAAACACTTTATTTAAAATGTTGTGGGCATTGACAGTTTTACAAGATACAAGATTACTTTGTCATTTGATTTCCAACAGAAAACAAACAAAATCTATTTAGGCTGCAGCAATGTCGGTTGCACTGCCATTTGAACGGGGGGTGGGGGTGGCAGTAGGAGTGAAGAGGGGAACAAAAAGCAATCATCAGAACTCAGCATAATTATGGACATCCAAAAAAACCCTGGGCATACATATAGCATACAGTTGCATGACAACATTCATACAATGCATTTCAAGGGCGTCTGGTACCATGTGCTAATCAGCATGTCTGTCCTTGGGTGCGGTGTATGTGTGAGCCTGATAAAAGTCCCCATGGCGCGCCACGATCTCAAGCATCAGTTCGCACAGTGATGGTGATAACACGGCAGGTTGCCATGAAAACGTCCTTGTTGACAGTAGCTTGCCTCGAGTTCGTTGTCAGGTGAGTGTGAGGAGGGGGAGGGGGAGGGGTGGTGGTGGTTTGAGCTGGCACCAATCTCATCATTTTCGTGGGGATTTTGCAGCTGGTGCCTGCAGCAAGGGAGCCAAACCAGGAGATAACATTTTTAGGTGAACTCAGAGTCTGGAGACTCTCTCACTTCTAATGTCCATCTGATCCAATTGTTCACCAGCATTTCTGACCCTCGCAAACTGTCCAACACCTTGTAGAGCCCTCAGCATCTCTGTGTTGGTAACCAGCCTTCGACTCATGTCAGAAATTCTCCCTTGTTGAGGGCCAACCGCTCTACTCTACATCTCAATCATGACAGGCAGCCTCTGGGGCTGTGAACAACTCCAATCAGCAGTAGTCCTGGTGTCATGAGTTTTACAAAGCTCAGTTAGTGTAATATAGGAGAATATTCACATGCTAACATATGCTATGCTATATGCTATATGCTAATCATAGAGAAGTAGTTCTTTCTTGCAAGGCATACACCCTTGTTATAGCATCATTGTAGATTCACGATGAACTGTGAGTCTAATTTAACAGAGCAGTCACAACAGTTTGTCTCAAATTATCTGTAATTTTAGAGAACTTTTCTCCTTCGTCCAGAAATCACTTTTTAACCAAGAATTCCTGTCTTGTCTTTGTGGCCTTTACACTGACTTCAAACAACACACGGTGATGGTCAGGCATAAGTAATTCACAATCTGAAACATTATCAACCCTCCTGTTATTACCAAGTCTAAGATGTTACCATGCTGATGAGCGGCTTCAGTCACATGTTGGGTGAGTTCAAAGCTGTCCAGTAAGCGGCCTGGTTGTCATTGTTCTTATTAAAATGAATATTCAGGTCTGCATTCAGAATAATGTTATCATATCCTGTGATGCCAAGAGAGACCAGCTCCGAGAATTCCTGAAAAATTAATGAGGAATATCTCGGTGGCTGATAAAGTGTAATCATGAGCATGGACGGTTCTGCTTTGAGCTCAAGGGCAAGATATTCAAATGATGTAAGTTCACCCAGGTCAATGTCATTACATACAAACTGCAGAAAAAAAGTAACTGCAATCCATCCTCCTTTCCTAGTTTGCTTGACTGACTGATGAATTGATCTTTTAGAGGGCAGGCCTACAACAGTGTGGCTACACCAGCAGTGCTGTGTGGCCAGGTCGCAAGTTAAAATATACAGTGCAAATTTTCAGTTATCAGACCCTGACCCAACAAGTTTTTGGACTGTGATCTGACATTAAACAGAGCAAACTCCAACTGTAGGGGTCCTGAAGACAAGAATGGAGACTTGTTGTGACTGAAAATGACTCTAAGACAACTCACTGGTCTCTGATTGCATCTTTGTCTTTGTCTTTTCTATGCTATTTGGGATCACCTGTATGGTTAAGGATGGGATCTGTCTCATCTGTGGTGGACACCTGAGTGATGATGTCTTAGTTTCTGGTTGTTTAATAGCTCCTCAAGTTGACTGAGCTTCAGTACAGAAGCTTTAATTAATCCCTTGATTGGTGATTGTGGTGGAGAGGAGGGAAGAGAGTCTCTGGGTTCCTGACTGAGACAGACACGTTTGCTGGAGATGTTGAATGGTGTGTAGCAGAGGGTCAGGTGAGGGAGGAGAAGGGGGAGAGAGATGGGCTGCCTGCCTGGGTAGGATGTAGGTCAGCACCAAGTCGTCTGCATCCAGTGATGTTAGGATGAACCCCACATAATGGAAAATCTTTGTCTGCATCTCTGTCATCATCATCGTCGCCTTCTCCCACTTATCCGGACGGTCCGGGTCGCGGGGGCAGCAGCCTCAGCAAAGAGGCCCAGACCGCCCTCTCCCCAGCCACTTCCACCAGCTCCTCCGGGGAGATCCCGAGGTGTTCCCAGGCCAGCCGAGAGATATAATCCCTCCAGCATGTCCTGGGTCGACGCCGAGGTCGCCTCCCACTAGTGCCCAAAACACCTCCCAAGGGCAGCGTCCACAGTGATGCGGTCGCTAAATCGGTCCGTCGTGGTGAAGAGGAAGCTGAGCCGGAAGGCGAAGCTCTCGATTTACCAGTCGATCTACGTTCCCACCCTCACCTATGGTCATGAGCTTTGAGTAATGACCGAAAGAACAAGATCGTGGATACAACCGGCCAAAATGAGTTTCCTCCGCATTGTGGCCAGACTCAGCCTTAGAGACAGGGTAAGGAGCTCTGTCATCCAGGATGGACTCGGAGTAGAGCTGCTGCTCCTCCATGTCAAGAGGAGCCAGCTGAGGTGGTTCGGGCATCTGGCAAGGTCCGCATCTTTGAACAGAACCTCTGGATCACACTTTTTTTTGAAGATGGCCTTTCTTTGCTGTGAGACAGTCTTGCTGTTGCTAGAATAAAGAGTCAAAGCTTTGATCCAGTACTTCACAGAATTTATTCTCACAGCAATACAACAGTCAGAAGAAATTTCTACTGCACCACATCAGGTCGAAAACAGTCTTTGCAGTCCCAGAAAATGTTTACGTTCTCACTAAAGTTCATCCCACTGATGCCAGCCATGTCTTCAGGCATCAGAGTCTGCTGATGGTTTCAGTTGCTGTCCCCTGGGTTTGAATGGGGCCTGAGATGAATACATGTTGCAAATGGTACTCGTTCAGTTTCCCCAGGAGGTAAGAAAAGTCTTGTTTCAGGATCTCAGAGTTGGTATTACTTTGCAGAATGACATATGATCCAGCATAGACAATAATCCTCCTGTTCCTATGTGAAGAGGATACCTGGCCACACCTCTGTTAGCTCCCTGACAGAAGTGTTTCCACAGTTAAATTATTAGTCTTTGATGTGTTTTAGTTTAGCAACCCCAGTCAGAGCAGTGTCAGGCTTATGTAGTTTGGGGTTTGCGGTGTACCCTCTGGCCCTCAGTGTAGCAGTGGTTTTGGGTTTGTTTCTCAGGTTTTTTAGGTTTTTAACAGCCTTGGTATAAGCAGTTTGATTTGCTTCCCCGGGTTCAACGTAGCTGTTGTTCTCACACAGTTTGATCACAGTCGGTGCATCATTCCTGTTGTGCAGTGGTGGTGGAGTTCGCTTTGGTCCTGTGTTTTGTGCTGGGTTTGCCTCTGAGACTGAGACATCAAACCAGGTCCTGGCTGGAGTTGATGCTTTTGGTCTGGCACTGATGTGGTGCCAGTAAGAAGCGTCATGAGGGGAAGCTGGTTGGGGAGCAGAGTATCCAGTGGTGTTAGGACACATCCAGGGGAGTGTGTCAGCCAAATCCATGTAGGACGCTCTGCATTTGATCTGTTCCCAGTCATAAAAGTCTGTATCTGTCAATCGGGATGTGCTTGCTTGGCAACGTGTATGGTAGCTGCTCAGTCAATGAATTGTTGTCTCTGACATATTTTGGTGCAACATTTCAATCTTCTTTTAAAGCTGTGTTATTCTTTCAATGAGTCGTTCACACTGAATGCCGCTCACTGATTTTGCAGGTTTTTGATCCATAACTTTACTGTTTTTTATTGACCTTTTTAGAGAAACTTGACTGAAACTTCCCCCCTGGCACAATTACATAATAAGTGAATGCAAAGACATCACTATTTTCCTTGACTGGCATGAAAATTGTGTCAAATTGAAAAAGGTTTACTTCATCGATTTAATTCATGTCACATGGTATCACAAAAACCATTCAGTGACGAGATCCGTCACCAACGAGCAGAAATGGAGGACAAGCTCATTGTCACTGTCAGTGGCTACCTACAGCTTTATGACACTGTGTCGCCATATAACCAACACACAGCGTTATTTTTACCATTTTCTGGGATTTCTACAACAGGTAAAAGGCAAACAGCAATATTTGCGATCTTGTTCATTGTTAATGACAGTTTCCAGATTTTCCAGGAGTACTCCTACTGGCTGTTGAGGGAAAATATTTTCCACATGACAAAATAAGTCCAGCAGTCGTATTCATGTGAGTGAATCTTTATATCGAGGTTCGTTGGTGTAATTCCTTCATCGCTGCAGCAGAGAATAAATCATAAGTATAGCTCGTCTGGCGTGCCCTTTAAGTTCTAGTTTCTCCAGTGGCGAAACTTCATGGTTGTCCAAAACTTTTGTGTATGGATCCATATGGATGTATACACAAAGGTTTTGGATAAATAGATTTAAATATATTCTGAAAGACCTTGGATGAAACGTGGTGTCTTTAATTTTTCTAGGTCATAACAACTTATCCAGGTTTGTATGACCTCAGCAAGGTATGTTATGGCCTGTATTTACATACACAAGGCCTTCATTGGGCCTTGGATCATTTTGTTTTATTTGGTCATCTGGCCATCAACATTTAGTACTTGTCAAATCAGCACAGCTCTTATGTGCTGCCAATTTTCCCACATCCAACATGGTGACTGTTAGAAATGATGCACAGCCTCATATATCCACATATATCCCTGAAATGACTTGTTGTGTGTTGTTTTTATGTATGACAACATAGTGGTGATGTACATTTCTATTACTGAGTAAAAATGATGATTTTTCTGTTAAACAAATGTTTTATATTATTTCTTATGATTTTTGTCTCCCAATTTTCCATTATTTCTACCTGCCTGAGGGACAAAACCAACCTTTGAGTGTTATGGGACAGTAAAACTCTCCACTGCAACCCAGACTAATAAAATGTTTCACTGGAGCTGAGGTAGTGGTTCATCTTGGCAGACTTTCATAGCAGCTTTTACAGACTGGGTAAAATCACATCCTCAACACTATCATATCAGCTATGAACATTGCTGCCAAACTGTTTTTTAATGGAAACATCCAGCATCTGAGCTTTCAGCACAGTTAAGTACCAATTTGTGATGTTCACCACATGGTCTTTTGTATGAAGCCACTTCACACAGTCTGCCAATTTATGCTCATGTTAACAATTTTACAAAATTGACTGAAATGGATTTCACAGTTCCTTGATGACATCTTATCAGGTGTATTAGTTTATCCAGATGATGTCAAACTGAAAGTGAGTGCTGCTAAAATGTTAATAATAATAATCTCTTGCACAGACAAACTGACCTGCTGTATTTACTGAAGTCAAGTTGAAACAGGAAGTGGTAGCAGGCTGGCATTCGATCACATCTGCCTGAAAGGGCTACGCCAACAACATGGGAACATTGAGGTGTAGGAGTCCCCTGAAGCGGATCTTAGACATAACCATCCTCAGGTATTCATACAAATAACAAGGCAATGTGATACTGTCTAGTTTGTTTTCATGTTTATGTCAACTTCCTGTTTTATTCTTGTAGTCATGATTCTTGTGTATTTTGTCTAGTCTTACTTCCTGTTTTCCTTTCACACCCGTGTCTTATTTGCTAGTTAGCTTGTCCTATTTGTGCCCTTAATCACTCACTTCCTGCCAGATTCGCACTGTTGCTTGTGTGTACGTGCTCTCCAATCTTTAGTTTCTTTATGCTATCTTGGCTAGTTGGGTTTTTTTTGTTTGGTGTTTTTTTTTATACTTTGCCTGGATTTTCAGACTTTTGTGTTTACCCCCAGAATGAATCTTGGTTGCCATTGCTGACTGCCTTCATGACCCCTGATCTGCCAAGTAAGTATTACTGTATCGTTATTAACTTAAGTGTACTGAGAGTCTCAAGCTGGTTCAGAACCATCACTTACGAGTTTCAGAGTACTGGACTTTTATGCCAGTGAATATATTGAAGATTGAAATATAATGTATGAAATAAAATCTATGAATTAGAATGTAATAGAAATACAGGCTTTGTATATCTATTCAGGTTTATTTCTGCAAAATACATGACCTTGGTCTACTGCATGAAATAAGCAGACACCCTGGTGCTGATGCTGTGCTCCCTGTGCAGATCTAGCCTGGAGGTGACAGTATACACGTGTACCTTGCAGTGGACCAGAGTAACTCTGTTCTTGGAGTTTTATGACTTTTTATGTGGAAGATGCAGCTTATATATCAGGGCCTGGAGGAACAGTCAGTCCTGGTCTTCCTGAGCTGGATGGATAAACAGATGGTGCTCCTGGAGATGTGAGGAGTTTATGGCTACAGTGTGAACAAACAGTAAGCAATAAACACATTAGAAATCCCAAACCTAAGGTATTTAATACTGGGGCCATTTGTTCTTGGTCTGCATCATTTTGCTAAAACAGTTTGATCACAAAAACAATCCTCGATTTCAAATAGTTCTGAGTTACAGATCACCAGACTTAACTGTTTGTGACTATTTTGTTCACAGGTGAATCACTTTGATGAACGGCAAAGTTAGAGTTCAGAACTTGAAGTTTTTTAAACATATTTTTAACTAAAGAGTGTCATGGTATAAATATTTAGATGCTACGCAGTGATGATGATCCAGTGACAATTCTCACCAATCACATTTTTCCGCACTATAAGCTGCACCTAAAAGCCTTTAATTTTCTCAAAAACCGACAGTGCCCCTTATAATCCGATGCACCTTATAGTGCGGAAAATACGGTACTTGTTAGTACCTGTCCAATCTTTCTTTTGGACCCACAGGAGAGCAGGTACTAGGATACCTAGAATGAAAATGCTCCATTAGACCTTTACATGGTCGGGTCCTTATGTCTGTGGTTTGTTGGTTCTTTCTTCAAGGTTCAAGACAAAATGAGTATCTACCCGACAGCTCCAGGATTTTGGTGAATACATTAAAAAAGCAGCTGAAGAATCAAATGTTCAGGCTTGAAATTATTTAACTAGATGAGTTTTGCTTTTGCCTCAAATGACTGCATTTTATTTCTGCTGCTCTGTCTCTGCTTTATGGCCACTTTGAGGCATCTACTTTTGAACGTTGTTTTATAAATAATCCTTACTCACTTGACTTGAACTTGGTTGGACATAATTTTGTGTTTTGTTTTTCTTTTTGTCACGATCAGTATCTGTAAATGGTTTCACAGGAGGCTCGACAGTGGTGTATCCCTGTTGTGAAGTTACAACCACAGCGTTTACGGTAGAAATTAGAGCACTGAAGAGGAAGACGCTCTTAATTTTCCACATTTTCTTGAGTGGCCACAGTACATGCCATGTTGGTGAAATTTTATAACTGCTACTTGGGCATCAGAATTCCCTGAAGGCAGTATGGAGCTGTGCTGCAGAAAACTGTCAGAAACACTGAAGCAAAGAGTCGTTGCTGTAAAAACAATGCACCACTAACCTGTCTTGTTACATTGGTGTAAACTGGCAGGTTTCACAGTGTTGGAGACTACATCCTTTTGCAAGTGGTTGCAAGTTTCATCTTATCTGCATTTTGAATAGCAGAACACCTCAATGCCCTCTTTCAAAAATATTGCTTTTATCTGAGCTTTTACTGCCTCCAAATGAATTTAATAAAAATTGTCCATCAGTGTTTTTGTGGTGAATGTTTGCTTTATGAGACAAACATCCCACTGAAGGTCTGACATAAAGCTCTAACGCTGGCAAACAGACTCACATGGTGCTTGTGTCATCACAGCCACAGCTCTCCTCACATGCAGTGATCACTGTCACAACAGAAGAGTGTAATTACTGGGGATAAAAGGGACATGGTCACAGCTGAAGTGTGTTGCTGACCACCAACCGAATGCAAATTTAATCAAAGCCTTACCCAGAGGTGATCAGAGGCTGCTGTGCTAATCAAAGGAATCTTAATAGTCGTGGCGATCCAAACAGTCACACTGAAATATGATTCACAGCTGCTCTGCTTTAGTGGGAAATCAAGTCAGGGAAACTGAAAAACTAAGCACTGAAAGCTATAACACAATAGTGCTATGTACAGAACTGTAATTCATCAGCAGCTATGTAACACAGCTGTGTAACTGATGACATATGAGGATCACAAAACAAGAGGTCTGTAATCCTTGAGAAACAAAGTAAATACAATTGTAGTTGTGTTTGTGACCACATTGTAATTACTGTAATATTTTTATGAGAAAAGTGGAAAGGAAAAACTTGGGGAAGAGACCTTCAACAGAACCAGGCTCAGGGTGGACCACAGAACCATGCAGCATTTTCCCCCTTTGTCTGCATCCATATATATGGCTTGTTGCAGATTGGTACAAACCATTTTACACATGTATGTTTGGTTTTGCAGCAGAGGATGTTTTTTTTCCTTTGCTTGTGGGTGTGGACACGTGACCTTCAGCAGCCCTGTTTAAATGATGAACAAACCACACTTTACTGAGAAATAATAGGATTCTTGCCAAAAGAGGGTGAAGTTCACCTGATGAAATACAAAAAACTAAACAGAACTGATAGACGACAAAGACGAGGCAAAAGCAGGTAGTGTTGTCATTTATTTTGAGATGTTGCTTTCATCCTCATCTAGATGAAGAAGCAGGAAGTTCTCAGTGGAACTTGTTCAGGACCAAATACAACAGGAAGAACATAACAGGCAATCCAGGCCTTCATGTCTCTGAGACATGATTTAAGTTTGAACAACTGATTTGTTTCTGTCTTCATAGATAAATATAACTGGGTGTCATCTGCATATCAGTGGAATAAATGTAGTGCCTCCTAATGATATTGCATAAATTAAGCATGTACAAGGTCATGGTCAGATTTTTTTTTTTATTTATTTAATTTTTATCCCATTGACCTGTTCCAGCCTCTGTGATGAAAGGTTAGAATCAATAGTATCAGATTCTGCAGGACAGTGAGAGAGATGAATCCCTTTTCAGAGGTGATTAGAAGATCATTAGTAACTTTCACCAGTGCTGGTGCTGTGCTGTCTCTGAATCCTGACTGAAATTATTCAAACTAAATGTACCTGTGCAGATGGACACATAATTGATTTGTAACAGCTTTTCTCACAGACTTTAGAAACTAAAGAGAAGGTTGGATATTGGTTTGTTGTTGGTTTAAACACCTAGACCAGAGTAGACTTTCATACTCAAGTTCGAGTTTAAAATCGCTTAAATAAAGAAACCACTGTAACAATACACATAAAAAATGGTGGAGACATGAGACCAAAAAAGTGTCACATTAATAAAAGCCTCATTATTATATCGAGCACACCCACTACGTTAGCCTGACATTCACAAAATAGCTCGGTAGACTGCAGAATTAATTTTGTTGGTGATGGTGAGCAGTAAAGCAGCCTCAAACCCTGATGCCGCCTCCACCATGCTTCACCCTGACAATCAGGTTTTCATGTTGGTACACCAGCAGACAGTTCAACCATAGATTCATCAGTCCAAAGATCATTCTTCAGTGGTGTTGTGGACTCTCAGTGTGCTCAAGCTTAAAGTCCACAGTGAAGTTTTTATTAGAGAAACGTTTCCTGCTGTCCTGTCATCAACACCAGCCTCCATGCAACAAGAGCCATGATGCACATATGGTCGACTCATCAACAGAGATTTGAAGCAGGTCAGTGAGTCATTCAGCCTTCAGCTGTTTTTGCTGT
This sequence comes from Pseudochromis fuscus, assembly GCA_900323345.1. NCBI lineage: Eukaryota > Metazoa > Chordata > Actinopteri > Pseudochromidae > Pseudochromis > Pseudochromis fuscus. The sequence goes on along the minus strand of OOFC01050443.1, from coordinate 7,392 downwards.
GCTTCTTTACACCTCATTGAGCGTTGTGTGTGTTGTGCTTTTGGACTCATCGAGCTTCTCGGGACAGTAGACACCAAACTAAATGGTTTTAGACATTTTGAACTGATGAATATACTCTGCTGATATCCAACAATGTGATACAATGATTTGTGTTTTATTGGTTATGATAGTGTTTGTTTATACATAATAGATGAAGATCAGACCATTTCGAAGACAATTCACACCTTGGGTTGCCAAGTACATAATGTGTAGTCCATTACATTTTATTGTTCCCACTGTCACATTTGTTTTTGATTCAGTTTGTCCTTAAAGTTTCTTTGTTGTCCTTTATTTCCCAGTGTTTCCTGTTTCACTGTTTGTCTGCCTTGTCAACTTCCTGCTTTATTTTATTAATTATTTTCCTTGTGTGTTCTGTCGTGTTCCACTTCCCATCTTTATTGTTTTTCTCTCTGAGGATGAGGATGTCCAAACTTCATCTCGAGTGGTTGGATCACAATTTGGCAACATCTGTATTCACACCTGTGTTTAACATGCGCCTCCAATCCGTCCTGCAGACCGCTTGTGTTTGGATGTCATTACGGCAACTGTGGCACCACATAGTGATCACACATCAACAATTTCCCCTGTGTTGGATTCATAAAATGTATTTTACTTGTTTACACCAGAAGAGCAGCATCTTTTGTAAACAGCAACGTTAGCTAAAAGAGGAGAGGGCAACATGATTCATGAGCTGATGCACACGTTGGGTTATTCCAACTGTTTCAGGAGATAAGACAAAGTGCTTCATGGCTTGTAAATGAGCGCAGGGCAAGACGAAGGAGAATGAACACAGGAAAAGAGGCGACTATTTTCTTTCACGTCCTTATCCGAGCATCGCCAACTGGATCCATTTGTCATGTTAACTTGTATGTATTTAGTTATTTTGTCCTCCCAGTGTGATTTGTTAATTTGTTTCTCGCCCTAATCCTCCATCTGTGTTCCTGCTTGTCTCCTGCCTGTTTCCTTTGACCCTGTGATAATACTTCAGCTTGGTTTTCACCTACTTTAGGATCCTGTTTGCTTGATGAGCCTTTGGTTTGGATTGTCTTTGCTGGATTTCCCCCTGGTTTGCCAGTGTTTCAGTGCTGTGCAGGTTCACTCTGAATCCTGCTTAGATCATAAAATATCTTAGCTCGACTTACACTCAAGATTTGGTGTTGCCTGTTAGCATAAAACTAGCTAATAACAGCTGCTGGTTTGTCAGAAACTGAAACCATTAGAAGTTCTCAGTCAGGGATTAACGGGAGAGATTTTTTTTACGTACCTGAAGTAAAACAAACACAAATTTGCCATTTTTAACTGCACCAAATTTTCAACAACATAATATCCCATCACAGCCAAGCTGACCCAGGAACTGCTGACATAAAAACTCCTGATGCTTCCAGGTGGTATTAAAATGTAATCAGGCTTTTTGTATTTACACAGGGTCCTACATATCCTACGTTTCTCTATAATAATAGTTGGATTCATACAGCTTTACAGAGACATTATTCATTCATACCAGTGGTGGTTAGCTAGTTAGCCACAGCTGCTCTGAGGCAGACTGATGGAGGCGTGGCTGCCAGTCTGCACCTACTCCCCCAAACCATTCATTCAACATTCATACAATGCAAGGTGGGGAAAGTGTCTTGCCCAAGGACACACTGAAAGCAACTAGTGGAATTTGAACCACCAACCTTTCAGTTAGTAGATGGCCACTCCACCACTGAGCCCTGCCGTCCTCACGAGGAGTGTGATCTGATGTCAATCTGCACCAAGCAGAGCTGGTGGACTGAAGTCAGGATTTTGTTATCTTAGCTGAACATGAAGACGGACTGAAACACAGAGAAATGGCTGGTGTGGTTCTGTTAAAGTATATTTCAAAGTACAGGCTGATAACTTGACCTCATATCCCCACTGTGTTTACCCTCTTATTTAAACTCTTGCTAATTCCTCAGATGGTTGATTTGCCACTTCCACATGTTTCTTGTTTTCTTAAATGTTACTGGAGGATGTGATATTTCTGAGTTTGTCTGAGTGACTTTAATTTTAGGCCCAGCAAATTAAACTGTTAATTTTGTTGTAAAACCAAAGCTTGAGGAGTGACAGTGCTGTGGAGAGAGGCTGAGATGATGACAGCTGGAGGAGGGCCAGTTACAGCTGTGTATGATTCAGCCTCTGCTACACTTCACCAGTGTGTTGTGCTTCCTGCTGTGTTGTGATGTGTGAAACTAGAGTTACACTCAGTGCTAACTAGGGATGGTCCAATCCGAGCCACTGGATCAGTATCGGGTCAGATCCAGGCCAAAATGATTGGATCGGATATCGGATTTTTCTTTTAGCACCCGTCCAATCTGATCCATAATCCCAAACTATCTCGTCGTAAAATATCCTCAACTTGATTTTGCGCAACATACAGATGATCCTGTGCACAATGCCTGCTACTACCACTGGACTACCACTGGATCGGTATCAGGTCCGATCCAGGCCAAAATGACTGGATCTGATATCGGATTTTTCCTTTAGCACTCGTCCGATCCGAACTATCTCATATATCCTCAACTTCGTGGTTGCCGTGGTTACCATGTGCCATGTGTTTTCTTCACGTGACCAGAGCGAAGAGAAAAGCTGCAGAGCTGCATCATGTCTGTGTTTGAATGACTTTACTCCCGGAGGAGAGAAGTAAACACTGAGCGGAGCGTCTGCTGAACCAGTGTCTGAAGGAGCAGCAGCAGAAACAGACACTTCAACACAAGAAACTGAAACATCTGCAGCAGCATCAAAGGACTGTGAGGCCACAAATTAGTTGGTTTAACTTCAACTTAATGCTGTAAACACAGGTGAGCTTGTTTAAAAACTTGCTCCGACGTTATCAGAGATATGAGCTCTCGCTATGACCTCCGTCAGCTGTTGGACCGACCAGTAAGATTTTACTACCTGCTAGGACCTGGCCGGGTCCTTTTCTGGAACCTCAGGAGAGGAGGTACCAGGTATAGACATGATTATATATACACATAGCAGAATAGTTGTCGCACAGTGAACGTGGTGTTTTTAGATGTCAGTATCAAGCAAATTACATTCATAAACATATTAACAACTTTTAGAGTGACAAAAAGAAGGTATTGGGTCGGTATTGGATCTGAAAAAGTGGTATCCAGCCATCCCTAGTGCTAACTCCACATGTGTGACTGTGTTTCCTCTTACATGGAGGCCTGTTAGAGCCTGATATGTAACAACAACCCAAAATGTAACGTCCCAAATTGTTATAAAAAAAAAAAGTAATAAAACCCAAAATGTAAGAAGTTGTTACATTTTGGACTCAACACTTTTGTTACATTATCCACCAGTTATTACGTTTCAGGTTTTATTACATTGTTTTTTTTGTTTGTTTTTTTTAAAAAACACAGTTTGAGTCATCGTTACATTTCAGGCTGTTGTCACATATGAGGCTCTAACAAGGCCGTTTCCATACAGTGTCCACATTCAGTAGTTTACTGCTGCCCCGGTGTGACCACACAGCATTACTACACCACCACCGTGATGCTGCACATGTCTTACTGAGGAGGAACCGTGCAGTCGCTTCATGACACTGGTTCTTCTGATACCAGAGAAACAGAGCAGACTGAGGTCAGGGGAGGGTGGAGCCTGGTCACACTTTAAATGTACAGTTTTGGTTTGGCAGGAACTTCATCCATGTCCACAGATGGTTTGAACGTCCTCAGAGACAATAAAAGGATTTACCGCCGCACTTCCCAGTGTCCCAGTCTAGTGGATTAATCCAATCACTAGACTTTGTTTATATTTATTTTATTGTTGAAATGTAATTATTAATAATATATAATGCTGCTACATGCAAGTACAGTTTTATTCTTTGAGGAGTTTTCTGTACACTTTAGGTTTATGTTCTGAGTGTATGAGCAGCTGAATGTTTTTATTTTACCAGATTACAAGACGTCACTGATTCATTTGAACATAAGCTGCTCACAACATTCTCCAAAAGAAACGTCAGATCTCACATTAGTAAAATAAATTGAAATAAAACTTTGGCTTTTGAAACCTTTCAGGATGTTATTGAAATAAAAGGATCAAACTCTGCTGATACAAATAATTTGCAGGTTGTGTTGTCTGTTTATCATCATGTCTCAGACTTTGTCTCCTCTCTGTGAGTGTGGACGATTGACCTTTCAGTGACCTTCTCATGCTCTTCCTTCAACCCTGACCATCCTTTAAAAGTCCTGTGTTTGGACACAGAGCGAACTTCAGGGGGTTGACCCACAACTGCAGCTGCAGCAAAAAAAAAAACCCAACTCATTTTTCCAGCGTTGTGTCAGAGTTAGCGCCTACATCCTGTTGTATCAGTGCTGCCTATGGGTTAATTAAAACCTTCTGTAAGAGTGTTAACAAAGAAGAGTGCTGATGAAGAGTGGGTGGTTATGTTTGCTTTGCTGCAAAATGTAAGTGTGTGTGCCAGAGACAAACACTTGGCTTTAACAGAAAATTACTTTTGACCCCATCAGCTTCCTGCTGTCACAGCCTTGCTCTTGGACTGTGACAAATACACCGTGTTCACCCATTAACTCAATAATTTATTTAACAGAAATAAGTGAAAGTATACTCATAAGATCCAGAAACTGTGGGCCAGTGTGTGTGTGTGTGTGTGTGTGTGTGTGTGTGTGTGTGTGTGTGTGTCAGTGTGGATGTGCTGGTGCAGGAGCTTATTTTCATTTTCACCACAAACCAAATGCTGAAGGTCAGAAGTGTTTCTATGCAGTTTAGTCACTGACGGTCACAGAGGGCGTGAAGGGGGCGGGGCTTTTTATCTCCTCACACCAGAGGCCCTGCTCGGTGGACGTGTGACGGTTCACTGAGCGAACCTCAAGTCTCTGAGGCTCAGACTCTTCATCTGTGTCATTTGAGGATTGACTGGCTTTTGTAAAATGCAGCAACACAAAATCTTTTCAGCCTGTAAGTTTTTATTTTGTTATTATTGTTATTTTGTTTTACACTCACATGTTCATATTGTTCCTATAATAATTTAATATTATACACAGTATTTACAGCTGCTAATTTACTAAAACATACGTCTGGGTGACGACAGATGGGAAACTAATTAATGGAAAAATCTGAACAAGGTTTTATATTATTTTGCCTTTATTTAACAATATATAGAAAATCTTTTACAAGGATCACAACATGTTAAAATGCAACAAATATAACAATAAATAAAAAAACTTACAATAAAACAACAACGAACATTGTGGCTTCATTAAAAAAGCACCTCACTTTATTTTTTTTTATCATTGTGCCTTAAATTCAGAAATGGAAAATATTCCAACCACAAGATGCATAATAACAAAACAAGACAAAATGCAGAGTATGATAAAAAGCAGCTGCATGGAGGAGTGTAGCTGGTAACTACCAGAGCGGACAGGGAGCAGCAGAGGTCAGCTGGGAGTTTGTCCAGCGTTGCTTTATAATTAAAAATATAACGGTGCTGTTGGCAGGTGGTCCTGATGTAGCAGCATCAGGAACAAACACATCCTTATGCTGCCTGATGACTCTGTCATTGTCAACCTTCTGGAAGAGACGAGCAGGGCCACAGGTGGTGGTGGATGAATGTGTGGGTTGGGGAGTGTAAATGTGTCACAAATAAAGGACATGAGTTTAGATTTTAGAAAATCACCACCAACCCCACAGTTGTGAAAGTTGCTGATGTGAACCTGGTGGAGAACCATAAACATCTGGGAACAACCACATGTTCTCCACAACAGACGGTGTTTCAGTTCCCTCGAGGAAGCCACCTCTGAAAACGTTCATCATAAACTACTTCTTAAGAAAAGATAAGTCTTATAATGTGTCTGAAGGTTTATTTAATCTGTTTTAACCGTTTGCATTGTTACTTGGTGTCTAATCTAACTCTGTCAGTCGTGTTAAACAGCTGGTGAGATCTCAGGGAGGACTCAGGTCAAACCTTCAGCAGGTCCTTTGGTGTAAATGGACTCCCTGGACCATCAAGCAGTGATTCATGATCTTCACAGGATGAAAACACTTCACTCCTCTTTTATCACGAGCACTAAAGAATGCTGGGTGGTTTTAACACAAGACTGGGTCTATACTGGAATAACTGCCTGCTGGGTTAAATTAACCCAGCAGGCAGTTAGTCCAATATTTATCCAGTTGTGTGTTAAAATGACCCAGCATTTTAATGATTTGCTTAATGACATCCAGCAGCTTGACTACATTCATACACTATCAAATTACACATTGTATCTCTGTATTTTGAACTTACTGGGTTTATGAATTGATGCTGTTGTTGACACAAAAACACCTAACCTGACCTAAACCAACCACAGAATGAGGTCATCAGAGTAAACTGAATAAAATAAACAGAAAGAAAATACATAAATACAGATGCAGTCTATGACAAAAACAGGAGAGTAGTGCACAGCGTTTGTGTTAAACGATTCAGTTAAACTTGTCTGTTCAGTGTCTGAATTCCAACAATGTGGGTTCAGACAGACTGTCCTCTGTACGATGATAAGACAGCTGAGGACTAAACTGTAAACAATAAACAATAATTGGTACTGACATTTTTACAATAAATGCAGCAACATGGTGAAACCTGTACCCATTAAATACAAACTATTCCCTTGGGATCAACAGACACGTGCTCCCTCATGTTTAAGTATCTCATGTTTTAATCATATACATTATAATTACATGAATTTTATTATTAAAAACATATATTGAGACATTTTACATCACGTTCGGCCGCACAGACCCTCAGACGGTGTCAGGAACCCTCGGGGTCAGAGGTCTGCATTTTGATAACAGCTGGTTGTCAATAAAGTTTTGAAGCCGTCTTTGTGTTGTGCGCCTGCGCGCTGGCTCGGTACTGCAGAGGAATGTCAGAGTGTCTGTCTGCTGCCCTTCACTCCCGGTTACCCAGTAAACATGACTCTTTCTGCGTTTTGTCCACTAAGCCCCGCAGCTCCTGAAGTAATGTCTTCACGGCGATGAAGGACGCGGTCTTCCGTTGAGGACGTGAGTTACTGCGGGTCGCCATGGCCTCTTTAACCGTCAGCTCGGCGGCTCGGAGCCTCGAGAAGCATCGAAAGTCCTTCTCGCTGCTCTTCTACCGGGCTGTGCGGGACCTGAAGCCGGTCTGGATGCTGGAGGACATGCGGACGATGGAGACCTTTTACCAGGAGGAGGACGCCAGCAGCCAGAGGATTTACAGTCCTTCAGAGGCGCTGCTCTACGCTATCGTTCATGACCACCAGGCGTACGCCCAGTACCTCCTCAACCGATACACCGACGAAGCGCTAGCGAAGCCCGGGGAGCGCTTCTGCTGCTGCCCGTCCTCCGCCCCCC
>OOFC01050442.1:1380-14844 GCA_900323345.1 Pseudochromis fuscus | reverse complement strand
ATGGATAGATGGATACATAGATAGATGGATAGATAGATAGATAGATAGATAGATGGATGGAATGATAGATAGATAGATAGATAGATGGATAGATAGATAGATAGATAGATAGATAGATAGATAGATAGATGGATGGATAGATAGATAGATAGATAGATAGATAGATAGATAGATAGATAGATAGATAGATAGATAGATAGATAGATAGATAGATGGATGGATGGATGGATGGATGGATGGATAGATGGATAGATAGATAGATGGATAGATAGATAGATGGATAGATGGATACATAGATAGATAGATAGATAGATAGATAGATAGATAGATAGATAGATAGATAGATGGATACTTTGTTGATTCTTTGTAGGAAAGTATTTTAAAAAGCAACCTAATAGACAATAAGCTCTCGTGGTTTTGCTTCCTCTGTTGCTTTAGTGATGCAGATGTGTGTTGATGGTGTGGACAGTGCACTGTGACATCACTGCTGGGTGTGGTCAGAGGGGATAACCTGAGCCTGGTATATTGTTCTTTAACTCCAGATCATACCTGTTATACTTCTGCTACATATGCTCAGAAGATTTCGATTTTTGGATGCAGGTTATTTTGTAACCGCTCCGAGCAGCCATTGTCCCATCTCACTGCTGTGCAGTATGAAAAATCAATTAGCAGAATTTTTAAACTTCCTGGGGCTGTGTAATCAGTCACAGTCATGTGATGGAGTCCGAGTCACAGTCATGTGATGGAGTCCGAGTCCCAGTCATGTGATGGATTAAACTGTTGGCGTCACGTGTGAAGACAGTACCCTGCTTTATCTCAAAACAGTCATTTAACTTTTACAAAAACTGATTGCAGTATTAATGATTACACAACGTGGTACAAACACACCAAAAACACAGGTGTGGTACTTTACAGTACACGTACAGCAGTAAATCTGCCAGGCAAATCCTTCAGCTGCTCTGAGCTCAGTGCAGTTACAGCTGGATGACCACACTGCAACTTGTTAATGTTGTGTTGTTGCTGTTTATCATGTGTAGGCTGATTGTAGTTTTTTGACTTTTCAAGAGGTAAACGCTACATTTTCAGGCTGTGCAGTGATTCTGTGTCAGAGTTCAAGTACAAATTGAATTTTTTTCTTTGCTACAGAGTGGGTATCACATTCTCTGTTTTGTGCATACTTCATGTTTTGCCAGCACATAAGACTGAATAGAAAACTGTGGATTTGATGTTGATCCATCAACAGAAGAGTTTTGATGGATTAATAAAACACATTTAATCACAGTTTTCAATCCAAACAAGCGTTTGTCAGTGCACGATTTCCTGGTTCACCGATTACACTGATGCACACGCCAGAGCTCGGCTAATAGCCACCAACATGGAGGAAATGCATGATAGCACAATTTAAGCCTGTCACATGACCACTTATATTTCTGGTTGTTTTATCAGAACAAGAAAGAAGGAGAAATTGCACTTCATGTTGGATTGTTTTTGTTTTTTGTGTCAATGCTGGTCTGAAAAAAGTACATAAGGTACAGTTTCTACTGTTTTGAATTCAAATGCAATTAAATGCATTTTTTCCAGACATGAAAAGAGTTTACAATATTAATGTCTGTGTCTATTATATGATTCTGTCGTCCACTAAAATCCATTTAAATTAAAAGAATGTTGCATTTTGGGGCAAATATTGTTATGTGATTAAAATGTGATTAATGGAAATTAATTAATTACAAAGCCTCCAATTAATTATATAACATATAGGCTCGTATGTACAGTGAAAATAAAATATGAATAGAATAAAAATAGTGTTAACCACAGGAAACACAGTATGAAGAAAAACAAGCAGAACAGTAAATAATATCACAATGTGCAGTTATTAAATGTGCAAAACCAAAGAAGAAATGTCTTTCTATGTAATAAAATCTAGTGATTGACAAGAAAACAGAGTTTGTTTAAGAACTACAGAGCTGATGTTTTCATGTCTTTATTGAAACAGGTAACACTGAACACTGTGCAGCTTCATTTTCACAGGATTTCTCAGTTTGATGTCAGGTTCATGACTTTTTTCCACGTTTCCTCGCAGCTCAGGAAAGACTCTGAGCTCAGATTCAGCTGTTTTTTTTTAGCAGCTGAAAAGGTGACATTTTGGGGATATGAAGTTTTGATGTGACATATACAGTATGTTCACAGGATACTGTGACCGTATTGATTTTGTTCTTGTATTTCTGTGTTTTGTGTCTTTGTGGAGCTGACTCGGCTTTCTTTTCTCCACCTCCTGTCTGTAGCACACTCTGCAGTCTTTCCTCTCTTTCACTGCATCTCTCTTTGTCTCTCTATATGTCTCTGTCACTCCCTGGTGATGTGGGTTCAGACTGAACTGAGGGCTTTTTAAACGGAAGTGTAGCACCATGGCAACCGCTCAGCTGTAACCAGAGTCCTCACTCCTTCAGATCACAAGGTGCTATGTTGGTAAAATGCACGGACATTTTGAAGGATAAAGACTCACACATGCATGTATGTAACTGTCGTGTAATTTCACCATAATGAAGTGAAGAGATTCTCAGTGAGCACCAAGTGACAGTTACTGACATCATCTAAGTCAATCGTGAGACCTCAAGCACAGGATTAATATTGATAGGAGAAGCCATTGATCAGTGATAACTGCTGATACTGGTGGTTGTTTTAAAGTGGACATGCCGCGCTTTTTGTGGTTTTCTATCATTTACATACTGTGAGTTACAAACCTTGAAGTTAATGTTTGTAAAAATGCTCCCTGCAGACCATAAAGCCTGAGTGTCAGCGTAGTTTAGCTGTTGTTTAGCGTGTTGTTCCCTTTGTTTCAGAGTCAGGTGTAACATGAACACATGTATTTGAGAAGCACAGATTTGCCTATTGTTTGTTTTCCACCAGTTTTCAGGAGGAGGATCTTAAAGAGACAGAAGTGTAAGTGGCTGTTTCTCTGAGCTGCTTTAATGATCTCAAACTGTTTGTTAAAGATAGTGAAGGATAAAAAAAAAAGTCCAAAGAAAAAAATATAATCTGGAAAATGTGGATTCTGTATGAATCAGCTGTGTCTTTAAAGCTTAAACGTACTTTGTTAAGCAATCTCCATGATTTCACATATTCTGCTCTTTTCTCTGTCGCCAGGACACATGATGTTTGTAATACGATCATAGAGTTTATATAGAAATTAAGCTGATGCAGAAGTGTAAAAACAGTGCAGTACTCCTGACGGCCACTAGATGCTGTCTCCAAAAATCCTGCGTATGTCAGTAGAGAAAATGAGGATTTTTGAGTTGAAGTCAGTTGGAGCCAGTCTCCACTCAGAGCAGTGCTGACCTCCTCACACACAATGAGCAGTGACCTCAGGTTCAAGGGTCAAACCCGCCTCCTCACTCCTCCCTTCATATCTGAATATGGTCACTTCTGGCTCCCACCCACCAACGTGGCGACGTTCAGATGTCACACTCATGGCTTCAGGATGTGAGTCCACAAACCAACAGTTGACATCATGTCACCTTCGTCCACTCTGTAAACCACTGGTGTCCAACCACCGGGTGCCGGGCCGCGCAGAAAGAATTAATGATTTCTATAAATTGCGTTGTATTGATAGTTATAGTCTGGAAGACGTTTTATTTTGAAAAACGACCGTTGTGTCTCTTGACACGTCAATACGCTTGTCTCGGTCATGTGATCAGATACATTAGCCAAACAAATAAGTCCACAAACTAGCAAAAATTATTAAAAGAAACCAAACATCTTTTAAGAGCTTCTTTGCAAAGGGGAAACATTTGGTTTTTTTTTCTTTTATTCCGGTCATGTTATTTTATTTCTGCTGTATTTATCTGCCACACCTTGAAGGCCGGTCTGTGAAAATAATGCCGACATCAAACCGGTCCGTGGTGCAAAAAAGGTTGGGGACCACTGCTGTAAACAGTCTTTGAATTCAGTGTAAAAAACGTGCCTTTTAGAAGTTGGTTTTAGGAACAAAACTAATTTAAGACACTAATTTGCTAAAACTGTGAAAAAGAAATAGTCTGTAGTGATTGGAGGCTTTCACCCATGATGATTAAGATGACCACAATCAGAGCTGATTGCTAGTGTGACTCCAGTATTATTCATATTGTAACATACTGTGAGGTAAAACACTGGGGAAAATGAGAAGATCATTTGGACCATGCCCCACTCAGACACCTTTAATGTAAACATCTGTGTGATTGGTGGTATTATTACATTATGCAGAAACAGAGGTACCATCATTCCCTTTCAAATGTACATACACAGTACAGTACAATACCTATACAACCAGAGGCTCCGCCCACTCCTCCACATCACACAGAAAGACAGGAAGGCTTCGTGATGTGCAGCCGACTGAACCCCCACAGACACCAGTGAAATACTTCATCCAGCTGAACACATTTAAGTGAATGCAGCCTTGGAAAATGGAAATTAGCTCTTTGCAAATAGGGCTTTAAGGCATGAATACTTCACCGACAGATACACACATATTTACATGCACACTCTCCCTCACACAGACACACAGCGGCATTCATGCAGCGCTTGTGGTCTTTAAACAACCATATACTCGACAGTGAATTGAGCTCAATCTGTCAATCACAGGTGTGGTTCATTTTTACGCAGCACGCTCGACACACAAAGTTAGTCGTCGTTGGGATTTAATCATGGGCTGTAATTAAAAGTGAATCATTTTAATGCTGTGGTTGTTGTGGACTGTAGTCCCACAGCTGTCAGTCTCTGCAGGCCTGACTGGATGTTGAATGAAAACAGGCGATGTGTTGGGATTTCTCCTCTGATTCATGTGCACCTCATTCACACAGCTGGATTTAAAGCTCAACTCTTAGATGTTAAATTACTGCACGACAGTCAAAGCAAAAAACACAAGACAAACAATCACTGCTGTTTGAGTTTCCTCTCTAACTGCAGACCTGTGTGTCCGACTGGGAGACGCTGAGCATTATGGGAGTTGGAGTTTCTGATGATTTAACCTGGTGCCCTCTGTGTTCCTCTCTGATGCAGACTGCGAGCCAGAGGAAGTGTCTGACTGGTCCTTCGATGAAAACTGTCTCTTCTGCTGCTTAAGACGTGAGAAAGTCAAGGTAGGAAGACGTCTGTCTCCGTGTCCTCACATGTAAAATCTAATCACATTTCACCTCACAACATGAAGCTTGTAGGTAACTTTCCAACTGTGCAGCTGTCGGAAACCACTTCATGAAATATAATATAAATACAATAAGTCCTCCAATGAAATATCCAGAATTGTTCTGCTCAGACTGTTATGTTGCATTTTTCAGGAAGATAGAAAAAGAAACTGCAAATGTTTATCTCCATGACATGTTTTCATGTGCATATTCTGAACAATAGTAATGAAGGCTGCTGTCTGCCTGATGCAGCACTCGTGTTTCTTTGTCAGTGATCTCCTTGTCTTTGTCCACATGCTCTGTGTTTTTGTCTGCTGCCATTTTTGAGCTTTCTATAGACAGCGCTGCACCTTTGTCTCTCCTCCTCCTGCTGCACTGCTTGTTATTTATGTTGCTCAACCATCATGGTCTTGACCCCAATTTAGCCAGAGAAAGCATCGGGACATAATGATTTGGAGGTGCGTATGTATGTGGAAGGGGGAGGAGGAGGAGGACGATGGTGACATGGGTGTAAATTAGTGAAACTCCCACGGCAGCGGAGTGGCAGCGCCTCCTCGGAGTTTCTCATCGGCTACATTCAGAGTGAAATGATAATAATAAGTTTATCGGACAGATTACTGTTTGATCAACATATACATGAACGCACACACGGCTGTTGTCGTACCTGCTTACCGTGCTGTAAAGACTGAATCTATGCGATGAAGCCACACGACGTTACAGGCTCCAACTGACGAGTAAAGAACAAAAAGAGCGAGGATGTTGGGGGTGCTCAACGGTCGCTGCATCCTTCCAGACGGGGTCCCTTATCCTACGTCACACCCTCCCCCAACTCCAACACCTAATGGCCGTTATAAACACCACAGGGTACATGTGCAGCCAGAGACAAATGAATTCATGAAAAAACAAGAGAAGCCACAAATTGTGAAGTTGTTCTCACGAGTTCTAGTTGTTGTTGTCTTTTGTCTCCTTTCTTTAGGGTTTTTGTCACTGGGTGTGTGGAGGGATTTTGGGGAGTTTAACTTTATGAAACAAGGGAAGGAAGTTAGGAGGGGGCGTCCTTCCCTCAGTCATCGATTGTCGCTTGTTGACTTGACCCCTGTCCGACCTCCGAGGTCAGCCATCTGTCTCCTGAAAACATCCCCACTTCAATGGTGTCCATCAACCCCCCCATCTGTCCCTCGCTCTGTCCCCTTTTTCCGTCGCGCTCATGCTAATAAAATCATGCTAACAGTGGTTGTGTTGTCAAAGCTCGCTTGTGCATGTAATACAGTAATCACAGATAAGACTCCAACGGAACAAAAAAAAAAATGTAAATCAATAACCACAGCAAAATCAATTAAACAAAGCCTCGCGGGGATTACAAGAGATTTTTTCAGCTGTATTTTCTGAATGGTCAATAATTATGTTAGCCACTCACAATGTGCACAAAACATGGCACGAATACATTTGCGGAGGCCTTAATTGTATTCTTTTTCTCGCTCAAATATAATTTTCAACCCTTTATTCATCTGTTGGGTTTTGAACGCTGTCTCTGTCTCACTGTTATTACCCTCTGCTTGTTTGTGAAATGCTAGAGGAGCTTCAGTGGGCGGGAACCATTGATTCATTGATCTGAAGCCATGCAAACTGCCAGCAGAAAGAGAGAGAGAGCGGAGGGGTTGAAATAAAGAGAGGGTGGGATGGAGAAAGCTTTAAAAACACGGTGTTATCCACGTTGATTCGTCTCTTCCAGCTGATACACACGGACACATACACATGCTTAAATTCCCTGTTTACTAAAGACAATGGCAGCGCACTCATTACAACTGACAACCACCACACACACTACCAGCCAGCGGTGTTAATCCCTGCTCCGATTTACAGGCTGGATTCACATTCCCACTTAGCCGGGGTTTGTTTCATAATAATCTCTCGCTGGCAGACCTGCGTCTCGCCAGGCTCAAGGCCTCGATATCCCGAGGAAGCTGCTTGATTGGCTGTCAGCTGGATAAGGCCCGCCTTCACCAAGAGCATCTCAGTAGAGAAGAGAGCTGTCCTGCCGCTGCTTCTCCCTGCAGTGTGTTTTTATTGATTAATGATCAGCTTCTGACACTTTCACACAGACTTTAGAGACTCAGAGACGTTTGAAAAATGTCTCACACCAAACCACTGAGACTGTATATATGTGAGGCCTTAAGTGGCGCTGAAACAGAAATACACAAAAAACAGAGAAGAAGACACGGAGCACACACCAAGGCAGCACTGTAATCTGTTGCTGTGGTTGCCAGGGTAACGGATGCAGATTAAGGAGATGGAGTATGGTGTCATTGTTTCAGAAAATATGCGCACAGGTTGTAAACACAGAAATACAAGCGAGGTGTTTTCAGAGTTTTTCTCTCTGGGACCCGGTTTTAAAAATGATGGTTTTCAGGCTCCCAAAGCCTGAAACGGCCTTACAATAAAAAACTTGTGGGGATACACTTCAGCTCCGTGTGGACGGGCCCTCAGAGCTGAATAATCTGCTGTCTTTAAGTGTGGCTTCACAGCAGTTTGTGGGTTTAGAGAAGTGGCAGGTGGTGTTAGAAATCTTCAAATGGGCAAAGGTGAAGGTTACCAGTTACCATTACAACAGCACAGCAGACTGACATTCAAACACACCACCTACACACACACAATATTCAAAACTCATCCTAAAATGTGTAAGGACCTTCCCCTTTGTTGTTAACAGTCGATATGATCACCAGTCGGCACGATGAAGAAGTGTGGATACAGTTGCTTCGGCCCCTTTTGAGTAACTTGCACTATTTTCTTATCACAGGAAAAGGTTTTAAATTAAGCATGTAGGTGAATAAAAATAACAATGTCTGCTGTAGCCAGTGAAAGTTAGTTGTGAAGAGGTCTGCTTACAGCTGCAGCACAACACATCATCTTTCAACTCAGGAAAGGCATTGATATCTATAGTTAGACATGTTTACAGTCATGATGGGAAAACAAGCCGTGGTGTCACGTGGTGCTGGATGGTTTTGTGTTGGAGTCTTAGTTTTTGAACAGCAGAGCTTCCCTCACTCGGCGGCCTGTGTGTGTTTGTGTGCAGGAACACGGTGTGGAGAACGGTGGAGGCAGCCACGTGCTGTCCGAGTGTGAAGACTTCAAGCAGGAGCAGTCTCGGATCAGCCGGCTGGAGAGACAGGCCCAAGACTTCCTCAATGCTGTGTTCCACAGAAAAGGTGAGACGTCCCCACACTGTGGACATCTGAGTGTCTTTGTACATTTGAGAAAGGATAACCTCAGAAGGAGTTTGGGAAATTCCCATGGGAATACAATATCAACTATATTATGTATTCCATGTATTTTCAAATATTGTCTTACTAACAGATATTTACAGAGTTTTTAGGACTAAAACTCAGTTTTTGGAAGTAATGGTAAAATAAAATGTACTGAAACATCCGCTGTCAATTCGCCATTGCCTCTAAAGATAAAGGTCTATGACCATGTTCTCATTTTATATTGAAATATAGAAATAAACTAGCATACAATAGGGCCCTTGCCCCTGGCTTGGGCTCAGGCTCGGGCCCTAATAATGCTCAGCTTCAGGAAAATGAATCCTAGCTTTTCTGTTCAAGAGCGATGTGTGAAGTTGTGTGTCTTCTGCATAATCTGACAGTTTATACAGTTGAGATTAAAAAAAAGGGGGTCAGGGATCGATCCCTGTGGGACACCACATACAACTTTGTTAGAGTTTTACAAGTGGAACAAAGACATTTCTGCCTTGCAGGTAGACCCTAAACCGGTTGAGATCTGGGCCAGAGAGGCCGACCCACTTTTCCGACCTGCACTAGCAGTGCCATGATTACTACGAGAGGCCATGTGGGAAACTCAAGGTTATTTTGTTAGGAGGAGAAACTAGTTATGAATTTGGGATGATGGAAACTTTCAAAGTAGGACAGGAGATGTCACTTGCAGAATTTTCATTTCAGCTCTGTTGACTGTACAGAAAGGAACAAAAACACAATACCACCTACAACAACAAACATCAACAGCAACACCCATCAGCTACAGACTTGTCACCAAGGTGCTTGGATTTGCCTTTTTAGGGCTTAATCAGAGTTTCATGGTGTCTTGCATTACTGACAGCCTGACAGGAGCAGGGTCCTTCGTGTAATTAGTCGCATGAGAATTGAAAATTAACATTGAAATTAACATTGGCTGATGTAATTTCCATGCACCATGTTTATTTAAGAGTGAAGGAGTTTTGCATTTGCTTTTCACTGCATATCACTTATATAACAGAGCTCTTTTCATTGGCCTCATCCATGTTTGTGCTCCAACTCGAGCAGCGTTTAACTGAAGGGGCAGGCACTTATGCCACAGTAAATTGTATCTGTCCTTCCTCAGAGATCTGGTCGTGACTGTTGGCTTTGCTAAAATGTTCCAGTCAGTTTAATGACCTTGAGCCTGAGGCAGACACAGTGCAATGAAAGCTGTCCAAAATGTGTAGGCGCCTGTCTCAGTCTGATGAGTTCACAGTTACAGTTACCCTCTGAAAAGTTGACTTTTTCTAAAAAGACCCACAATACAAATTCACTCGCACAAACAACACAACCTTGTGAGGAGTAAATGCCGCAAAGATGTTTTCCACAAGAGATCTCCAATATTTAAGGTTAAACATTTGCTGTTCTCACTTGGTGGGAAACAGCACGGACCAGAGTGTTCACAGATTGGAAAATACATGTGCTTTGTGCAGTCTCTTTGTCGTCAAGTCTTTGTCACATTTGATGCCAAAAATCTGAGCTATGGCACCTAATACTGCAGTGTGAATATCGCCTGGTCCTGGCTAAATGAAACAGTTGTTAAAATCCTCATTAAGATGCATCCTCTCATTGCTGTGATAGCTTTGGTTCTCCATCATCTGACGGATGTTGAGCTGCTCTATCGTCTCCTCTTGCCAGACAATCTGTGTCATATGTGTTCACTTGGTCTCCACACTCACTGATGTCCATCTGAATTTTTATGGGTCACTTATGATGCGTTAGGACGTGTAGCATCACATACGCACCACCATTCTGCAGTCAGCACTGATAACTGTCGTTGCTCTGTCACATTAACTGTATTAATGTGCACTCTCAGCTTTGGCGCAGCATCAAATCAACAACTATTTCTTGTCCTGATATTTGCTGAGTTGCAGCGATGCCTCCACCAAACTCTGGCCATGTCCTGTGGGCTGGGCTGAGCCTGGGAGACTGTAGCTGTTGTGTATTTTCAGGAGGGAGGAAGCAGATGTTTGTCCAATCAATGCTCGGCCTTAATCAATCCGGCTTCATGCACACAGGCAGCGCGGCCCGTGGAGCTGCTATATTTAGACAGGAAAACAGTGGCACAGGCACAGGCCTGATTTGTGGCTCACACATACTCACAGAGTCATTCATAGAGTAACAGAGCTGTCAGCACAGAGCCCACAACGTGTTGTCATGTAACGTCACTGGTCAGTTGTTTGTGCGCGGGGCTGCTGGTCAGTTTTCATTACAGCAGAACATTCCTCTCAACAATAAGTGTGTGAACTTCCTGTTTTGTGGAGAAGGAATGTGAAGTCTTTACAGGGAGCAGTGCATTGATTTCTACATGTTAGAAATGTGGCCGAATGAACAGGACTCCTCAGTCTGATCTGTTTGTGGCAGCTGAGCCAGAGTCTGACAGAAAGACATAAACAACAATTATAATCTGTGCTCCGCAAAATGAAACCTTCAAACAAGTGATCACGAATAAAAGAGAAACAATCTCTGGTTCAGACGACTCTGCTGTGTTTATTAGTGAAGGATCATTTTTAACTTGAAAATCATGAAACAAAGTAAACAGCCACTTCCTACAGCAGCTTACAGCTGAAACATTTTTGAAAAAATTATAAAAGCTTTAAAATGCTCTTTCAAATATTTGTCTCCTTCATTATCCTGAATCTTTTGTTGTTTTTGAAGAAAAATCACTTTGAGCATTAAGACATTTGTTCAATATTGTTTGACAATTTATAAGCTAAATGGTTATTTTATTAATCATGCAGATGAAATGTTAATGAAAACAGTCATTAGCTGCAGCTTGAATACATTTGTGATTCCACCAACAGTAAACCTCAGAAACCAGGTTTTTATTTTCTGCTCGAGGCAAATGATGAATAACTCTTCTTCATCACGTTACTCACTGTCAGTGCCTTCTTTTAAAAGCAGAAAGCATCTTGTTTTTCCTGGTGTGCTGCTGTGTTGGACACATACAGAGGTGCCAGCTTCCTCTGTCTGGATGAACCTTTGTAATCTTACATAACTGCCATTTTCAGGCAAACACAGCAGAAACTGTGCACCAGGAAATCCCAGGAGATCTCCCAAGGTGTCGGCCTGCACCCGCCAACATGGACCTGGATAATTATAGTGCACATTATAGTAAACTACAGTTTCCAGGGTTTTAATCACGTGTGGAGGGGAATTCCAGGTAATTTTACCTTTAGTATTTTAAGTCAAGAAAAACTCGTGCAAAACATCATGTAAAGCAGTGGTCTCCAACCTTTTTTGCACCACGGACCGGTTTGATGTCGGCATTATTTTCACGGACCGACCTTCAAGGTGTGGCAGATAAATACAGCGAAAATAAAATGACACGACCAGATTAAAATAAAAAAACAACAACAAATGTCTCCCTTTTGCGAAGACGCTCTCCAAAGACGTCTGTTTTTTTACTCATTTTCGCTAGTTTGAGGACTTATTTGTTTGGCTAACGTGTCTGATCACGTGACCTAGACGAGCGTATTGACGTGTGAAGAGACACAGACGAAAGTTAAATGGGAGAGAATCCGGTCGTTTTTCAAAATAAAACGCCTTTCAGACTATAACGATCAATACAACTGAATTTATATAAATCATTAGGTCTTTCTGTGCGGCCCGGTAACAAATCTCTCACCGGTACTGGGCTTTTATCTGCAGCTCTCTAATAACCTGCAATTCAGCATAAATTACATTGAATTATTATTAGGTTTTATTTGCTACTGATGGATCTTGATCAGCTGTGACTGACTGTGAGGGGAGAGCTTGGTCTTGATCTTTTCTTCCAGTTGTTTTTTCATTCACTCTGATTCAATCTTCCAAATTGTATCTTGAATTGAATGTAACTGAAGAGAACTGTAATGTAATGTAATGTAATGTAATGCTGCAGGGAGCTGTCCTGTGCACCTCCTGTTGAATTGGAAGTGGACAAAGGATATCTATCTCACACTTTAAGCTCTTTTATTGCCATGTCAACAAGATAATTTCAGTGGCAGGGATTACACAGTGCGATGTTTAGGTGGAGCACAGAGGATTATTCACCTCGGCTCAGGTCTGTGGTGCAGCTGTACGGCAGCCTGCGATCCACAAACAGTCACAGTGCAGTGAGAAATGAATATTGTAGCTGAAATGAAAAGATTTTCTGTAAGAGCTGCTTTGATAGTTTCTCTTGTTGTTCAACAGACATGTTCCTAAAAGCTCCTAAAATATAGTCCTGTAAGTGTGTTGGGGTTTTTTTTTTTTATGATCTCCTTTGTGTTGAAACGAGTGAAGGATTCAGAACAAACAGCCTTTGACCAAGTTTATTCTCACTTGGTTTTTTCCTTTTTGTTTTTGGTGTTTTTATTCTGCTCTGACATTTCCTGTGTTCGTCGTCGTTCGGTTTTAATCATCTACTTTTCTTTTAAAAGTGTTGTTTACGCTGCCAAATAAAATGATCAGAAACAGATTTTAACTGTAACCTTGTAACATGTGAAGAGTAACACTCTCCTCTTTGAAACTCTGGATAATAATTTGCTGAAAGGATTTATCACTTTCCTGATCAAGACAGTTTTAACACAGAAAAAGGAAAGTGTCAGGTTACAGATAAACAAGCAGAACAAACAGGAGAGACGTCTACAAGGGGAAGATTAATAGTGGAGTAAAACTGATTTCTCTGTCATGAAGTCAGCTTTTGTCTTTCATCCGCACTCAGATCATCAGTGTTTCTGCAGCATTTTCACACCTTTACTGTGGAGCTGCCGTTGCTCCTTTAGTTGGAGTGCACGTTGTAACAGCAATCAGGCTATGAACCCCCCCCGACCCCCCACCTTGGTGTTTCAGGTTGGTTTAGAAATAACTTGAGAAAGTAACAGCAGCACGATGGGAAAGCAGATGTGTGAAGAGAGGCTGGAAAACAGCAGCAGGTACCTGCTGCACACATCTCTGTGCTGCAGACTCTCCACAGGCAGCATCATCAGCTGTGTGTGTGTGTGTGAGTGTGTACATATACATATATATGTTATGCACAGTCCATGTGATTTTTGGAT
>OOFC01050441.1:20823-32878 GCA_900323345.1 Pseudochromis fuscus | reverse complement strand
GTGTAGCGGTTAGCAGGGTCACCTCATGACAAGAAGGTTCTGGGTTTGAACCTCAGCTGGGGCCTACCCGTTTTCCACCAAACAAGAACAGGTGCTAGTTCCGGGCTGGTGCTAGAGCTGGTGGTTAGTTGGTTCAGATCCCGTTTCTCCTAAGAACCGGTTTGCTTTTTTGGTAAGGAGCCAAGTTGGGGCCATGTCACCGTAACAGGTTAGTACGTCGCTGCATAAGTAGCCGGTTCTCAACAACCGGCTGCTAGGATGCTAGCTGCTGTTAACAAACTACTGCTACCCTGTTAATACTTTTTTTTTTCCAGTGGATATTCTTGTAACAACATGATTGAGTTAACAAAGCAGTGTTGCGTTGCTACGTGAGGTATTTATTCAGTTTATGGAAATCACAATATCCTTCCTAGTTGTATATGAAGGTGAAGCGCACCCTCACTGTAATAATGTTTAAATGGAGGAGTTATCGTGTGAATACAAGTGCTGTTCCTGGTTTTACAAGTCTACACTGAGATCCAGAGCCAAAACCATATTTTCATTACTCTACTCTTCTACTATTGCTAGCTGTGTGTCCACCGTTGCTCCCCCAGCTCCTGGTGTAGTCGCTGGGGTTGAGCTCTGGCCCAGGAAGGAAGTGGGGCCAGACTTAGCCCCAGTTTTAGCGGCTGGGGTTGGTTCTTGCGGCGGTGGAAACACATCAAACTGGGGCTAAGTCAGGAACTGGCCCCGAACTAGCACTGGAACCTGTTCGGTGGAAAAGGGGTACCAGTACCTGCGAGGGGTTTTCTCCAGGTACTTCCTCTGCAGCAAAGACACACTTGTTGATTGATTATTCTAATTTGGATGTAGGTGTGCGAGTGTATATACAGAGTTGATTTTCTCTGCCCATTGCCAGCTGGGATAGGCTCCAGCCCCACCACCCCAACCCTCCCCCCCGACGATCCGAGTGGATAAGTGGGTGTAGAAGATGGATCTATTACTTTGCACACTGTCCACTCTGCCAACCAACTTCATGAGGTCGCCACCTGGACCTTTTCCAACAGTCTTTAAGAAATTCCCACGTCTTCTGAGCGCTTGTTGGCAGCTCTCCCCTCACTCTGCGCTCCAACTCATCCCAAACTATCTCAGCTGGGTGATTATGGAGGCGGAGTCATCTGATGCAGCTCTCCATGACTGTGCTTTGTGGTCCGACAGCCCTCACAGAGCCCGGAGGAGTTTTGGCTCATTGTCCTGATGAAGAACAAATGATGGTCCCACTTTGCACAAACCAGGTGGGACTGTGTATCAGTGCAGATTGTTGCATTAGTCATGAAGTGTTTTCCTGTATTAACGTTATAAGTTATAGTGGATTATTGTTGCTCTTGTTCCAGTTGTTTTTTGTTTTTTTTGGTTGTGATATGGACTAACACAGGTATTGAGGAGAGTTGTTTACAGCACAAAACAAAAATCTCACCAACTGCCTTTTGACAAAGCAGCTCACTTAACATAACATCACATAAAACTATATGAAACTATGTATCACTGAATAATAATAATACATTTTATTTAACAGCGCCTTTCATAACACTCAAGGCCACTTTACAGACATAAAAACACAATACAAATAAATAAAAACAACAGATAATGAAGCACAGCAAATTGAAATGAAACAGTGGATTACAGGGAATAGGCAACTGAGGTGATCAGTTGTTACTGTGGGATCTGTTTTGACTTGATTGTCACTTTTTTGTTTATTACATAAGTCCAAATGTGTAGTACAGTTTTGATGCTGCAAATATTAATAATATAACCCTCACAACATTTAATACACCTGTATATATTTACAAACCTTGTCTGATTACCGTATTTTCCGGACTATTGGGTGCACCTG
Source organism: Pseudochromis fuscus (assembly GCA_900323345.1). Classification (NCBI taxonomy): domain Eukaryota; kingdom Metazoa; phylum Chordata; class Actinopteri; family Pseudochromidae; genus Pseudochromis; species Pseudochromis fuscus. The sequence continues at coordinate 31,005 of OOFC01050441.1, read as the reverse complement.
TCTATAAGCCACAGTTTCATGTGGTCCACTCTGACCAGGTCTGATGTGATGAGGCTAAATGTATCGTCGGCACGGAGCTTGCTAGCTTGTAAAAAGCTAACGAGCTTCGTGCCACCGATACATGAGCCACACCAGTGTTTAAGCCGCAGGGTTCAAAACGTCGGAAAAAAGTAGCGGCTTATAGTCCATACAATACGGTATTTTTATAATTGTTCCTTTTTATTGTTGTTATTCTTATTGTTGTATCTTTTTTGTAAATTTGTTATAGCTTTGGCAATATTGTGAACCTACACTCATGCCAATAAAGCTTATTGAAATAATTGTAAATATTGAAATAGAAAACAGTATTCAAAAAAGCAATAAACCACTTAATTTGATGTGTCACGATGAAATCCATAGCAAAGAACTTAAACTTTTTGTCATAAATAACTAAATAAAAAAATTCTACATCACCTGCTGTCTTATAAAAGTTATATTTCCGCCCGTAGGTTTTTCTAGTTGTTTTTTTTTTTAATGGTGGATATTCTACTTCGGAACAAAACTTTTTTTCCCCTTTTTTATTTTGCAGATCCCTGCGTGTTCCCGTGATCAGAGAGAATGTGATTTAAGGTAATGATATGCAGAGGTGCCATTCTCGTCTGGCAGACGGCTGCTGCAGTGCAGTATGAAAGTGCTCCCCTCGGCAGTGAGCACGTGTTGCTCCAGAGCTGCTTCCAACTCAGAATTCACCAGAGATAGACCAGGTCCGCTGGCACTTATGCCAGAACCTCACTGCCTCAGATATTTATACTCTGTTCGATATCCGGCTCAAATAAGGCAAGATGATCTGAATCTATTCTTTGAGTTTTAAAAAGACCAAAAACTGGAAAAGATTTGGGAGTTTTCTTGAACCTGCATCCTTAGAGAGTTTATTACTTGTGTTAATGATGAGAAAAGTTGTCGGCCTCACAGAAGAAACTTACAGGTCAGTACATCTGTCTCATTTCAACAATGATCTATTTTACATTGAATAGATACAAAAGCTGAGCGATGTTTTCTATTGGTCAGGGAATTCTTGGTTCCTTCATGATGAGTGTTGGTGGACACTGAAAAACTGGGACAGTATTAGAAATAATTTGTTGTTCTCCTATCAGTGTCTGATGTGTTGTCAGTAACCAAACCAAAGTTGAGTTTATTTTCATGTAAAACCACATTTAGAAAACAGCACATGTTATTATTTGGTCTTTGTTTGGAGATGATGTCAGAGCAGTGTAAGCCTAGTACACTGCAGACTGATGTTTTTAAAAGGTGTTTGAGAGGATATGATTCATAATCTGTAAGTGTTTACTTTTCTTTAACTCAAACATTGGTACATTGACAGATAAACCACTCGTAAAAATGTGCCAACATGGCAAAGATAATTGTGCATTCAGAGCCACATGATCACAGTCTTTTCCATAAATGGAGGTGGAAGCAGTGAAATGCTCAATGCTCTCAATTCAAGCAATCGCTTGTCTTTATTCTTGTTTTGTTTACGTATTTAGACTAAGATAACTGCTCGATTTCCCATCACACAGCAGAGAGAACAAAGCAATAAAATCCAGGGCTGCAGATCAAATGAATTTACCTCAAAGTTTCACAAAATAAAGACTAAATAGTTCAACGTTTCAGCACATAGAAGCACATCTTTACCATAATTGGTTGTGTACTTGGATCTTCTTTTATATATTTGTATAAACACCTGCAACTCCAGCTGCTGATGCAATCTTCAATCAATATTCAATGTGCAGTTTAATGTAAAGCTTCTGGCTCCTCCTGAACTATAGTAAATGGTTAGTCGGGTGGCAGCAGATCTTGGCAGATGCTGGAGTCAAATATATGACTGCCGGACAAGTGAAGCCACAGCTCATCACTTTACACTTCTCTGGAAGAGACAGTTCATCCTGTGGTCCTGACACAAACATGAATCCTCCTAACCCAAATAAAGCCATCCCAGTGCACATCACCTAGTCTGCAGGCAGGTGCTCTGAAACAGATACCATAGCTTAGAGCCACCGAGGCCGTTTATTCTCCTCCCCAACAAAGGAGGCCACAGGAAAATATCAGAAGTTAAAAGGAGACAGAGCTGTGCAGCAGCACAAAGTAAAAGATAAAAGAGCATAAAAACATTGTACTTCACAGACAACAACACAGTTTACTACCCACAGCAAAGTCAGAGGACGCTGCATTAACATAGTGTGCATTTTTAAACATTTCCCTGAGCTGTCTGTCTGACTCCTGGCAGATAATTGGCATCCACAGAGAGGAATGTATAGCCTATGGTTTCTCCATCCTACACATCTTCATGCTTGGCCTAATGCGTTTTTGTCCACACCCTGATACTGGAGTACTCAGCCAGAGGATTGGCTGCCCACGCGGTGCCTCGGCTGTCAATTGATCAGGGTCTGACTCCGGCTTAGTGCACCCTCACTGGAAACCTCAAATGAGGCACAGCACAAATGCATTCATCTTCATCAGAGGAGCACGGGATAAAGTATCATGGAGTTTTTCTGCTGCAGAGATGCTACAAGCAAACCACTGAAACCAGATGATTTTTCCCTCTGTTTGTGGAGCTTCAAGTGCGATCACCATCACATAATGTCTGCGCCGTGTCCGTGATGAAACGCCACTGCAGACCCTCTTCTCGCGCTCGATCTAATTACATGGTGCTTCTGTGCAGTGTTTCAGCAAACCACTGCGAGATCTGGCTTACAAATTCATTTTTCATTTTGAAGACAACTATGAGAACTTCATGCCCTGAATTTTTCAGCAAGTCGAATCTTTCTTCTCGGCTGCTTCTTGTTGATAAATCACCACTTTGCCAGAAGCCTCAGTGACCACGGTGGAAACACAGGGAACCTTTGAGGCTTTGACCTATGTTGAAATTGCAGACGTTTGTATGCTGTGTACCAGTCAATAGCAAACAATAAAACAAGCTTCTCAGATGGAGAATCCGGGAGTTTTTTCTGGCCAGTCTAATTCATTAAAGCTGTTGCTTGTGTTCATTTATCATAATCAATCAAAGGGCGGCTGGGCCAAAAGAGCAATTTGGAGCACTGCAGAGTTATGCCATTGCTGAGTCTGTAATAAGTTTGAAGAAGATTATTTAAGGCGATATTGGACCTTCGGGTACAGTTTGTGTCAAAAATGGAATGAATCATTCATTACCAAAGATCTATAGCTTACAAATCGGTAACAGATGCAAATGAATTAAGTGTGAACACATTTAAAGGGACAGAGGTCACGCAGGCCATATGCTGAGAACATGTGGAGGCTGATTTTCAACCACCAAACACTTCACTTGCAATGAGGACGTGAAACTTTTATTAAAGAGAAACACAGAACCCACACACACACACTTTTATCGTGACAGTAACAATATTCTGTGGGTGCTATATAATAGGCAACTGCTTGCTCAGGGCAGACTTTGGATCCCAACACTATTGATTATGAGTAACACCAGATGCCAGAGTTGGATGAGCGATGAGCAGTGAGAGGATGGAACAGATGAGTGTGCCACGAGGAGGTTGTTTGTCTTTTGGCCGGGGAATTGCATCAAGAATCACAACCTTCAAAATCCATCAGAGTCTTGCTGTCGAACTGACTACATGTTCATTAAAGCCGATTACACGTACAGACACTTCCATTCCTCTGCACTTAACCCGAACCATTGAATAAATATATATACTACTGTATTTCAACACCTCTTGACAACAAATACTAACATGTATTTTTTTAATATATGACAGTAAGGCAGCAGAGTAAGAAAATCTCATTTGTACATGATGCTTTGTGAAGCCTCATTTAAAAAGGCGTTCACAGATTTTCCAGTCTCATCAACACCAGGCAACGCTGATGATTTCCAGCATGTTTTCCAGCCAGGTCTGCTGATACCACACGCAGTGAACGGCCCACAGTCCCAGTAGAGACGCGCTGCAGCTGCTGTGCTGGTGCCTCTTAGATCTTCAAGACTTGGGCGATGTTTTGCCCCACTTACATGCTGCAGCTTTGTGAATTAAAAAGGCTTCACAATAAAGCCTGCTTGTGCTGCAGTGGATAGCAAAGCCTTCCTGTGGGTCTGAATTAGTGTTCTTGGACTTGTACCCACAGTCCCCTGCAGCCAAATCAAGTCGAGGGAGAAAATTTTCTTTGCTGCTTAACACCAGCAGAGGGGGGTGTGCTCAAGTCGGGAGCAGCCAGTGAGTGTGTCAGCTGTGCCGGCTGCTGGAGCCTCGGATGTATCCTGACAGCCACACCCTGATCTGCAACCACACACTCACAAAACAACAGTGACGTGCTGTGACGTTTGCACATTGTTCACAACCTGTAAAAGTAACATTTGAAGGATCTGTTGCTTTCAGATGATAGGATGAGTGATGAGATGAGATGCTGCACCTCTATTTGTAAACATATTAAAATAAAGGCAATTAGATCTCCCATTAACATTAACTCTGGCTGATTCCAGTAACTCATGTTGGATAATAGCGATGCCAGGCAGTTTGAAATTTAAATTACTCCTCAATAGTACCGTGGTAGATTTTCCCAAGGGTTCTGAATTGAGGTTTTTTACTTGTACTAGCTGTCATTTAGGAAAAAAAACTGAAAAACATACTGCCTCAGAAGATCCAAGTGAACAGCCTCCCTCCTGTGCAGCGCAGAGTGCTAATATTTAGAGTTTTTTTTAATGAAAAAAACAGGTTAAAGAAAGCTCCTACTGCAGGGCTTTATGAAATAGTCTGAGATGAATTATGCACATCCACTGGCTTTTGATATCCATCCCACAGGGCTTTTTCTCTTTTCATTAAAGCTCTATTTTTTCTAACTATGCATCCTTTTTTTAAAAGAGAAAATGACTGGGCAAAATCTTTTAGTTCAAATCAGTGCAGGATTAAATAGCTTATTGTGTGTGCCTTTTTTCTGAGGCTGCTGAGCGTACGCTGGGTGGGGGCTGTGATATTTTACATTGGCTTAATTTGATGAGGCCACTGTGTTGAAGTAGCACTTTGATCTTATCACCAGGAAACAAGTGACAGAACCTCAAATCAGTATGATCACTCAGAAATCATTTGGATCTGAGTGTGGGAAACAGCTGTCAGAGCCATACAACAGGTAGACTTTCACAAATGAAGTCTGCTACATCTGATCTGACATTATGTGCATCCAATCATAAGTATTCAACCCATCCACACATTTGGGAAACTGGATTTTTAAAGTGATGCCCTTATTTCTCTGTGGTCCAACTTCCCAAAGCATCAATCATTACACTCATATAGTAAATGCAGAAGTCAGCTGTGGATCTATTCTGTCCTCAGCTGGGATGTTGTGTTCAATCCAGAACAAAGATAGAAATTTAATTAGAGAAACCTTCCCACAGACACAGTGGCAGTGTTTTCTAAATCCTAATTAATGATCACTGCTTCATATTTCATCAATATCTTCGACTTGTTTCAGTGGATGTATCTCTGCCTCACATCTCTGATAACCGGAGAGTCTACTTTAAACTCTATGCCGCCTCTACTGTTGCTCAGTTGCATTTATTATTGCAGTGCATTTTATACAGTATACACTCGCAGCGCGCCACGGTCCCGCCATTTGGTAAGACAGGAAGGGTCAGACTGGCGATGAGACACGGAGCACATCCATATTTGAAGAGTCTTTAATGAACTCAGATCGTCCGGAGAGACTCCTCCTGCTCCCGGCTCCCGCTGCTCCGCTTCCCGGAACACAGTCGACGCGCGGGAGAGCATTTCGCAGCCCCATCTTTATCAGCACCAGGCATCACCGCGAAGACGAGGAGAGAGAGGGAGAGCCCTGCTCGGATGAAGATGTGCTGCAAATAGCAGGAGAAGCCAGTTTTTAAAGTCACTCTTACTGCAAACCGTGCCCGCCCGGAGGCGAAGACAGGCGCCGGTCCTTGGAGACTCTTTGGGGATGCGCAAAGATGTGAGAGTAAAGAGCGAGAGGCATTGTGATTGGACGTACTCATCCTAAAAAACATCGGGCGAGTCATGTTTGGCTCCAGCCAGAGAATCAACGAGGTGGCATCAAACTTGCAGGAGACGTGTGTTCAGTGTGCACGGTCGATGCGTTCACGGCATCAATTGTAAACTTGCATCATTCCCCTCCTCGAACAGGCGGACGCGCTTTCCGTGGTGCTGAAACACGAGAGACTTGGCTGATCAACTAGTGAAGAAGAAGAAGAAGAAGAGGACACTCACTTCGTCACCTGCCTCTGAGCTTCATGGTGTTTGGGAGCCTCGGTGAGGTGAGTCCAGTGTTGTGCAGTGGAGTTTAATGAAATAAAGATGAGCTGTTTTCAGTCATGTCTGTGGGATATCGTGTTACAGCCTCTAAAAGGTATCAGCGTCCGTACTGTCTGTTGTGTTTTTGTCTGTCTGCTGCATGTTTTATTTCAAAGTTTGATCCTTTACATTGATCGTAGCTGAAAAGTTTTATCATCAGTGCCTCTTAAGTTGATTTAGTTTGCATCTATGGAAAGATATTGGCCAAAAGATGGATTTATTTTACTTTACAAATTCTTTTTCCAGCATAAAAATAGTTTTGAGTGCATCTTTTAAAACCTTTAAACCCCTTTCTCCATTATTATTATTAAATTCTCTTTTGAGTTTAAAGTACATTATCTTGAGTTTATTTACTATACATTTTAGGATAAGTTCAGATATTATGAGACCAAACTCCAGCATTTTTTGCCAGCTGTTTATTGGCTGTTACTGCAGTTTGTTTTCTGTGCTGTCAGATGTTGTCATACATTATATTCTTGGAGTGACATTACCCAGCATGATGTGCTTTAAGAGTACTGTTGTGGTGTATAAAGGATATTTTGCACTAAAGACTCTGTGAATGGGAGCAGTGATTGAGAAGTGTTGTGTGCAGGTCTCTCACTTTGCAGCTCGCTGGTACCTGATAACTTAATGCAGCACACATTCAGCAGCGCGTTGTTTTCCTCCTGCTCTCTTTGCACATCCCTAAAATCAATTCATGTTTGGTGTTTTAAAACAACAACAATAATAAAAAAAACTTTTTATTTTTCTCTCATTTAAAATCTGTGGCTGGAATATTATCAGTAAATGCAAAAGATTGTGTGTGTGCTGCTGTGTGGTTGTTAGACAAAAAGTGGTGTGGTCACTAATCCATAAAAATAGTTGTTGCACGCGAACTGGCCTCAGGCAGGTGTTTTTGGGTTATGTCACTTTTGTAGCGCAGAAAATTTTGCTCCAGCGTCTTGAACATAACTTTAAGACTTTAAAATACTACACGCTTCCAGCAGTGTTGTCCAAAGAAATCTGAATAAAATGTAACAAATCAGAATAATGAAATGTTGTTGTAAAAGGATTTAGAGGATTACCGTGTTAGTGCCACGTATTCCTGCTCTTTAGATTTTTCGTTGGTGGTCAGCTAAAAGTTTAAGACATCTTATACAGTGTTGTCATTGTAAATGCTGTCATGCTTTAATCAATTAGCCTGTTGGGCAGAGAGGGAGCATAGGTGTCATCAAAGCAGAGCAGGAGGCCTTTGAGGTGGAATAACTCAAGTTGTCATTCATTTCAAAAGACATGTCTATAGTTTGAAGATATGTTTTTATGTCCAGTTTTGTATTTGAGGCACTGAGTCAGTTTGGTCCAAACTCAGGGGATTTTTTAGACAAGTTTTTATATCCCAGTGGCTCACATCCAGCCAGACTTTGAAGCTTTATATTATTGGATTGTAAAACTATGAAGTCCAGAGATTGAATATTATTGAATGCAACTTTTCTATATGATTCTGCTGCTTAGAAGATTGTTTGTATTTATTTATATGTCTTTACTCGAATAGATCTGCCTGGATCAAGCCAGGGGTTATAATCCGGAGCAGCAGACAGGTGCATTTTTACCTGAAAACCTCATTAAGGTACTTGACCTGTGTGCCAGATTTTTGATATCCACTCCCGGTGCAAAAACAAACCCTCTGCAAGATCATACACAGAGCTGTAATTGCGAGTAAGGTTGCTCGGCGGCTTTAATCAATTACTGTGCCGTCCTCCATCCGGGGAGAGATGGGGGAGCGCAGGTGTCATCAAAGCAGAATGAGGCTCCTTTGAGGTGGGAAATGCGAGACTCAATGACTTCACTCAGCTGGGTCACTGGACACACAGCAGAGCTTTGACGCGTACAAATTGTGCTTGAAGATGCTGCGTTCATCCTGGGAGGCTCAGCGGCTGGCAGGGGACCAGCAGAGCGGGGACATTGCACTCCAGATGGCCCAGAGAGGCCAGAGGAAGAGAGCTGTCCAAGCCCAGCTGGGAGTACGGGAAGCTGGACTGCCGGTGGTGCGTGCATGTGTGTGTGTGTGTACGTGATGGTGGGAGGCAGACGGGATGAGACAAACAGTAAAAAGAGGAATACATGTGCCTATGACGGTGTGCTGAAGGAGGGATTGGGGGAAGAAAAAGGGGGGAGAGAGGGAAAATGAGAGCGAATGATACAGGCGCCTGCCTCAGTGTGTGCTCGCATGCATGGAAGTAGTGATAGGAAAAGTGTGGGAGGGAGAAGAAATGAAAGAGAAGATGAAGGAGCTTGCATGTCGGTGCACTCGTGCTGGTGTGTGTGTGCGATTGTGTATTTCCGTGTATTGAAGGAGTGACAGGGAAGCAGAAAATGAGAGAGAGAGAGGGGCGCATGTGTGTGTGTGTCTGTGTGTGGGAGGGAGAGAAAATGAAAGTGGAAGAAGCAGGCATGTGTGTGTCTGTGTGCGATTGCAGAGAAAGAATTACCGGGAGAGAGAAAGCAGGAGGGACACAACACAAACAAAGACGAGGAAGAAGAAGAAGAAGGGAGATGTGTGTGTTCATGGGAAAGTGAGGAAAAAGAGAGCACAGTGGGATAGTGGGATGTTTGTGTGTGTGGTGACAGGGCTTCAGACATGTGAGGTCTCAATACTAACAATTATAAGTGGCTGCATAGGAAATGAGCCACAGGAAACACCTCAAACAGGATTTTTATTCAGCCGGCTCTGACCTCTGACTCCGTGATCAACCATTTCTCACAGGAGGCGTGTGACAAACAGCGGTCCTTGAATATTTGTTTTATAGCACAAAGCTTCAGGCGCATGACCCGCTGCGAGGTTATAATCTGATATTCAGTCCTCGCTCTGATTGAGAAGATGTGTCGCACGTGGGAGGCTTTTTTTCTTCCCTCTTTATCCGCTGCGTGTTACATCTCGGAGGCGTCGCGCTCTCCTTCTAAAGAACAGCCACCTGAGAACGAGCGCCGAACACATGACGACAAACACGCAGCGGCTTCACAGAGATAACTTTGCCTCACCGTTTCCATTTGGGAAGCCGCTAGAGAGCAGACGCAGGGAAAAGCGTGCTCTTTTTATTCTGCCACATCTGCTCTGTGATGGAACGGAGCATGATCTGCACTTTGATCACAATGAATTATTCCTATCCCTGGCTATAAATATGGTCTGTCTACAGCACCCAGTCGCTCTCTCACTCCTTAAACTAGGAATCTGTGCTCGCCTCTCAGTAGCTTTCTTCTTGAGTGTGTCACTGCGGGCGTACTGCAGCTCTGCTTTTCTTCCTCAGACTGTGAGAGAACCAGAAACCTCACCTCAGTGAAAACCTCACATCCAACTCAGTCAGAGCGCTACCCTGTCTAAAGAAGTTTGAGGTGATCACACAGAGTCTATAGGAGGATGCTCAGTATTTTTGTGTTAACAAAGCAAGCTTTATTTTGTCATTGCAGCATGCTGCACACAGTACAAACACACACCCTACAACAGGGGTGTCAAACTCGTGCCATGGAGGGCCGAGACACTGCAGGTTTTCTTTCCAGCAGGTGATTTTAATCATGGACGCCTCCTTCAGTTTGAGGGAAGGAGCTCATCAGTGAGATCAGCTGCTGGGGAAATGGTTGGAAAGAAAACCTGCAGGGTCTTGGCTCTCCATGAGTTTGACACCCTTGCCCTACAAACACAAGGCCCCCTATAAACAATCCACACACTCATAACATGCATAGAGAGGGGATAGGGTGAGGCCGCCGCCGATCCCAGTGCACCCTGGAGCAGTTGGGGGGGGGTCTGTGCCTTGCTCAAGGGCACCTCGGCAGTGCCTTGGAGGTGGACTGGTCCCTCTCCAGCCACCAGTCCACGCTCCATATTTTG
>OOFC01050441.1:10664-20803 GCA_900323345.1 Pseudochromis fuscus | reverse complement strand
CCTCCAAGGCACTGCCGAGGTGCCCTGGAGCAGTTGGGGGGGGGGGGCGGGGCCTTGCTCAAGGGCACCTCGGCAGTGCCTTGGAGGTGGACTGGTCCCTCTCCAGCCACCAGTCCACGCTCCATATTTTGTCCAGGCTGGGACTTGAACCGGCGACCCTCCGGTTCCCAACCCACTGAGCCACTGCCGCCCCTAAAAGCAGAGTGATGGCAGCAGTGGGATTCGAACCCACGCCCCCGAAGAGACTGGAGCCTTAATCCAGCGCCTTAGACCGCTCGGCCACGCTACCGTGAACCACATGATAACCGTTATGATTTCACCCCAGTTTTATGTCATTCTGTGCTACAACAAAATGATGCTGTACATCAAATCAACACAGCACCATATTCAGACATGGCCAAGTCACACATGCAGTGCAGGTTTATTCCCAATCACAACACGATCTATTGTTGACTGAGCCACGGCTCATCTAGCAAAACAACAAGGCACATTAATGTTATCACACGCACACAGCAACCCAGAAACATTCAGCTAATTCTGAATACGGTTTCACCCAGGACCACGCCACCAGATCTGTGACAGAATTAACAAATAAACTAACTTCCTAACAGGATATAATCAGCTCATACCGCGTGTACCAGCGAGATGGATAATTAAGAAATGTGGCGCGAGCTACATCAATAAGCGTCCAGCAGCACGACCTCACAAAGTGTCAAACAATTATCACACAAAACATCTAAAATCCACATGCAGATTGAATTCAGAAAATAAAATGAAGTGATGTGGTGGCTTCACAAAGGTTAGAAAAACAACATGTAGTGTTTGAAGTCCTGCTTCAAAATTCCTACAGTTGATAATTTGCCTTTGTGATCACCACATGTATCTCGGCCAAATTATTTTGATATTTGATTGTAACCAAAGTGAACCTGCACGGTGGCACTGAACATTTGTCCAGCTTAGCTTGGGTGTCAATGAATGATTATGAGTTTTTTTTTTACTACTTATGCTTAGTCAAAATAAGTTTAATGGATTTGTTTGGTATGAATACAGCCGTCACAGTCCCCCGTCAGTAGGGGGTGCTGCAGCCACCTCAGCTTCCCTCTTTGTTAACTTATTCTAGATTTTTTTTTCAATGTTTCACAACAAACCCCACAAATAGATCAAAACCAACAATACATCTTTCTATCAATACTTCCACACTCCCCCTGTGTCTGTGCTACACCCTGAAAAGGGATCGAATCAATAAAACGTCTGCACATGATGCTCACTCTCTGACATCTTTATTGAGGAAGTGTTGTTCAACATGAAAACACATTAACAATAAAACATAACCACCATGTTCATAGGTCTGTGCACACCTTTGTAATAATGATAGTGATGTAGTGACGTTGCACCAAGTCCAACAGTGTGGTTCACTCATTTGTTTTATTTTCTCACAGTGGAGCTCACAGAGGGATGAGATGTACCTGTATCAGATAGATCACAACTGTAAGAAGAAATAGGAAATGGAGCATAAATGCCTGCATAGGTTGGTAGCTGGTAAAACTGAGCCCATAAGAAAAACATCTGGAGTATTTGATCATTTATAAAACGGTTGTGAATGTTTTTGCACGGCAGACCTAACAGCACCACCACTGGGCTTCATGATGAATGACATGGGCTGGATTTCCACTGGTGTTGAACGATGTCAGAGCATTTCAGCCAATTAGGAAAAAAAACATTTCTCCCTGAGTTTTCTGATTGGCTGAAATGTTTAAAATGGCAGCCTCCATGAAATCACACTGTGGGGGACGTCTGCCTCAGGACCGACTTTTGGAGACGAGTTGTATGAATTCTGTTTCCATGAGTCATAATCCACCATCCAAACTGTATTTTTGTCGTGTGTTTTCTCCTCCTTTAAGTGTTAATGATTGGACATATAGTCGCACATAAATAATGTCAATGAAAAGTCTCATTTGTTATCATCCTCATACAGTTTTTGGATACACTGTAGCTTTGTTGCTGCTTGGTACAAAACAGGAAATAGGACATCACTCATTGAAATGCCACCAAACTGGACCTAGCCAGTGGAGCTGGGATTGAGTTTGTGTTAATACATCATTTGTGATTCACAGGGCTGACTACAAGCTCTTGACTGGCATAATCAAAATGCCTCTGATGTGTCAGGAACAAACTACAGCACAATTCTTAGGAGAACATGGAAGTAGTGACAAAGAGTGGCTTCAGGCTGTGCTTTAGGAACAATCAACAGAGACTGCATCTGAGTCTTTGTATATCAATGCATCCCACAGGGATGTGTTGTGTTTCTTTTCTTAGCATCACTGCCTATGCCTGAGAGTCAGGCTGATTTCATTACACAGAATTCCTAGTTTTTGTACACAGCACCTTCACAGAATCTCACAGTCTCACCCACAAAGTATGGCGCTATCAACCTATCACCTCTAATGGGAACAAAAGGTCAGTCCTAAATTATTCATTCGGGATGTCAAACAATGCTTGCCGGCTGTTATTTAGGGTGGGGGAGACCCATATGAATTATTCAAGTGCAGGATTCTCTTTCGTTGGAGGAGCGGTGTGGTGGTTCAGATGTTTGTGAGAGTCTTATCTCCATGCAGGAGCCCTCTGTCATTCCTGAGCTGACCTTGGCTGTCACTGCAGCGGCAACATGGGCGGCACAGAAGGTGGCAGGGACTCTTGTTCTTCCCGTATCTGCAGGCCTCCTCCACACTGTGAGAGTGAGTAGGAAGGACTACAGGGAGCTGGCTGCTTCTTGTCTAAGTTCCCTCAGTGTCTGTTTACAGTACACTATGTGCCACGCTGCGCCGGCCTGGTGCCAGTGTATTAAAAAAAAAAAAAAAAAAGGCAGATTACTCTTTTACAACGGTTATTCTGCTTTTCACCCGAGGTACGTTCCTGTTTTGGTACACTAGCCATGTCAATTGCTCTTAAGCGGCTTTCTTAAGATGTAAGGGGTGTTTATTGCAGCTGAAGAGGCAAAAGCAGATATTAATGCTATTAAAGTGCATTAAACTGAAGAATACTGTAATGTGAGTCACTTCCATGGAAGGATTAGAGGGAGAGGCGGCATGGAGAGGATTCAGAGTGAGGAGAGAAAGTGAAAATGTTCATCTTGTTATGTGAGAGGCAGGAGGGAAAGTGAGGGACAGATGAGACAGAGAGAGTGAGAAAAAGTGTGTGTGTGTTTGATATATGTGTGTGTGTGTGTGTGTGTGTGTGTGTGTGTGTGTGTGTGTGTGTGTGTTAGAAAGAGAACACTTATGCCAACTCCACCATCTCTCAACAATAACAGAAGCAGAGATAGATGCAGAACTTGTCTATCAAGCCGCGGATGGCAGGCAGCCCAGAGAAAATCAAATGAGAAACATGTTTGTCATTGTAAATGAAATCAACAGAACGCTTCAATCCTCCTATGGCCACTATCTTACCACTGTTTATACTGTAACACTCTGTGCAGACACAGATCATCAGGACTGCAACTGCTCTGCAATTACAGATAAAATACAGTCATTGATATTTATGGACAGAGGCACTTTACTATTCAGCTGCATTAAAGGATTCTTCCGCTGAATCCAATGCGCCTCTGTACAGCTGTCTTCAAAGATATCTTTGTGAAGACAGCCATTGTTAGATCTTTGGGCAGTGATCGAAACCACCGTAGAGACAGCGGAGATCTAATTATACCAGACAATGCTTCTTCTGCCGTCAAATCGCAGCTTTGTCTGAATTTGCGGTGCCTGTCGTGGTGCCTGATGTACAATATAGTCACTGCTGTAGTATTTTGGTGAAGCGAACGGCAGTGTGCGAGCTATAAATCACGATGGTTGACTGCAGGTGAAAAGTGTCCTGTGCCGAGTCCGAAGTGCACAAGTTTAAAAACTATTAGTTGACTCTTTCCTGCCACCTGGACTTCAGTTCAGTTCAGGATCCAGGCTGATGAATTGGGGAATGAAAACAGGATGTTATTTGGGGACACCGACGCTCAAGGTTTGGCCTGTGAATCAGTATTTCTCTTGAGATATTGCCCTTATTGCCACCGTACTACGTGCGGAGAAGTGACAACGCTCGTTTATCTTGCAGCTGGATGAAAAAATAAATTGAGGAGAAGCAGGTTTCTTCTGGGTTTTTCCTGTAGAAAGTTTGGAGGACGTGGGTTAGCTCGTAGAGACTCAGGGGTGAGGAGCAGCGCTTTCTCTCAGGCTGACAAGGTGACTTGTTCAGAGTCTGATGCCGAGCCAGGTGCTCTTTAAGTTCAAAGACAGCGTGGTGCCTGCAAGACCCAGGACCAAGGACACGGACATGCTCGCTGCCAGCGTCTCCCTCCACTGCAGGGCTCTTTAAATGTTAACTCTTTTGGAGCTGCAGTTGGCCAGGTGTCAGGGTGTTGATCAATTAGGCCAGAGCTTTGGTGCCCCAAGTTAATTACACTAATTTACTTTGTCAGTAAAGACTTGGCAACACATTCAGGTCTTTGTAGATGCAGCAGCTGAGTGTGAATTTCTGCAGTAGGTGGATTTAAATGGGTTCAATGTTCACACGCGGACAAAAGATAAAAACACTTATTAAAGAATTAGTGCAGTTTCCAGTGAAATTGAAACAGCTTCTGCCCAATTTAGTTTTATATTAGGTTTCCAAGATAGAGCTTTGAAAATTGTATATCCAAAGGGGACAGAGATTGTTAAATTATTCTGTTAAGTATATGTGCATGAAGGGAATTTATGAAATTTGAAAAATGTGTTGATTAAATGCATTAAATTATTTCATCAACCCTCCCACAACATTCATGCCTTAAACAAATAAAGTAAAAAAAAAAATCCTAATCAGGACACAGCTCTTTTGAAGGTAGTAATCATCATACAACAATGGCTCTAATCGAAATGCTTTCACATTTTGTTACATTGTCTTGAAGCATTTTGTTCACTTCAAACCTAATATCAGCTGATTGCATTTCTCATTCTATATAGAAATACTTGTTGTTTCACTAAATCTTTCAAACTCTATGTTGATATAAAGTTTTAATTGCAGTTTGTACACTTTACACCACAGTCTGTTTACAGACTGGACAAAACTGATGTGGTTTGTCAACTTGTATTCTGAAGCCAGGAGTTTGATATTTGAAAGTTGCCATGTTGATTTTTTTGGAGTTAGGTGTGATCATGTTTGAATATGGGAGGAGGCGGGACGTGAGGACACTGTCCAATGAGACATGAGTTCACCTGTCAAACACTGAAGCTTAATATCTACTTCATGATTTTTGTCAGATGGACCACCACACTAATGACATCAGAATGACTTCATATTTCAAGATTGATTATGATTATTATTTTTAAATTAAAGCCAGTATCTAGTGGCCATGGGTGGTATTGCACTTTTTTGCACTTCTACTTCACTTTTGAGACCTGGTTACTTCATCCATGTCTATGTACAGTCTACTTATGTCAGTCATAAGTCACATTTACACTTGGCCTCACCTCGGTTTTGGCGCATTTACACTGGCAAAAAAAAGTACCTGGAACTTGGTACCTGGTACAACTTTTAAAGTACCCAGTCATGTCGGAGCAGGTACTAAAATCTTATTGGTCCGAATCATCACTGCGTCATTGTGTCATCACTGTGCGGCACATAATCTGTCCCCGCAAACACGCCATTTTTAAATCGTGGGCAAACCGTGCAGACGTGTTTCAAACAAGAAAAAAAATGGCATCTGTCGTCTTGCTGTGAAAAACAGCCACAGACCGAGCGTCAAAAACAGCAGTTGTTCCTCCATTGCTTCTTTCCACACCTGTGATGTCACGAATGACGGCCAGCTACACGGAGGAGGGATTATCCTCGGCGATGTAAATGCAACCGAGGCGGGCTGATCCGAGGTACACAACAGTGGAGGACTTGCTTCAAAAAATGTGTTTGTGATCTGTTAAAACATGTTTGGATTTAACTGTCAGAAAATCTCAATCGTCCCATTTTGTACAGTGCAACCTCTTCAAGTCAAACCACAACAAGCACTTCTTTAGGTCATCAATGCAGTTTAAATTTTATCCACATTCACTATTGAACTACTGCATTTAATCACAACTTATTGTTTGAGGTAAATTATTTGAAATGTATTCCTATTAATCATGTATGGCTGTGATAACTTTCAGTTTTGTGCAGACTGCTGATCGTTCCTTCGCTGAGTTTCCTCCTTAATTGAGTGAATGCAAACACGTCCACCTTGATGGTTATTTAATGCTCATTGTTAAGTGATCAATTCGTGCATCGCCATAATTACATCCACCCTCATGAAGGAAAATGAATCCCATTTTTTTTTTGTTTTGCTGCTTCTCTATATGATTAAACAAAGACCGTGGGCACAGGGTCGCTCATTCAATTAGTGTTTCATTTACCACGTTTAATTATCCACAGTCTCTGCCCTCTTTGACCCTGCAGGAAGCCTCGTATGACTAATGAATGTGCTTACCTGGTTTCCTTGCCTGGGAAATCACATCAGTGTCTATTTCCCATCATCACAGGAAGGGAGAATATATGGTCACTGAAGATTAAAGGATTTTTTTTAGGGTGTGGGGGGAGATGAGTATGTATTGACCAGGGCAGGGGTTTAGGGCCAGGACTGAAAGCCCCTGTGATGCTTCCAGCTGCCCACCTCCACTCCAGCCAGACTCTTTGATCTCCCAAAAGCCTGCGTAGCCACAAGTCGTCACAATTCAGAGTGTGTACCAGTTGATCAACAAGTGCACTGTTGTTCAGGCAGGGAAAAAAAAGTGCTCTTCGATTACTCAACTGTCTTCACATGGAAAATATTCACCTCACACTCTGGAGATCGTCTGTTCGAGAGTTGGATACTTTCCTAATAAGCCTAACGGACCGTCTCTGGCTTTTGGATTGAATCTTAAAATCCTCCTTTGTCTTGATCAAAGGTACCATGTATTTAACCATCACCCCCTCTTTACTCCTTGTTAGCTGGAAAATGGCAATTAGATAAATTGCAAGTTTCTAAATTTGGCTGTATTGAGGTTTTATCAGACACAGCTGGTGTGAGCAAGAGAGGCTTCAGACTGCATTAACTTGTTGTTTGTGTAGTTAAACGAGGAGGGTGTTCAGTGAAATGCAGTGAATGCTGGTGAAAACATCATACCATGGACATGCAGTATCATATCATCCCAGTAACTGCAACAAGCTGCCGTGCATTACATCACACACATCAGACAGTTGCAGCTTCTTTTAGTTTGTATTCAGTTCAGTAGGGGCGGGCGATATGGCAAAAATAGAATATCACGATTTTTTAAATTATATAATCACGATTTCAATTTTATCACAATTTAAAAAAAAGACTAATATAACTTGAAACATTGAATAAATATACTAATTTATTCAAATTAGGGATAATCAACACAGTTCTAACTTACCGTATTTTCCAGACTATAAGCCGCTACTTTTTTCCGATGCTTTGAACTTAAACACCGGTGTTTCTCATGTATCGGCGGCACGAAGCTCGTTGGCTTTTTACAAGCTAGCAAGCTCCATGCCACCAATACATTTAGCCTCATCACATCAGACCTGGTCAGAGCGGACCACATGAAACTGTTGGAATAAATTCAATAGCGGCTTATAGACAGGTGCGCTCAATAATCTGGAAAATACGGTATATTACAAACACACACTAGAAATGATAAAAATGCAATGAAACTCCTGAGTAAAGCAATTATAAAAGTCACAGTAAAGCTTTTCAAGTAACTTCAATCAAAATAAATCAAAATTGTAAACATATTTAAGTGCAGTTATATACATTTTAAATCTCGACTTGTCTAATAAAGTAAAAGAAAACAGAGACCACATAAAGTTTAGTTTAAAAAAATATGACATTAAACAAATAGAATAAAATAATATAAACATGCAGCTGCAAATATAGTGCAGTACAGGGCAACTCGTAGCATGGATCCCAAACTTTTAGCATTTTATTAAATCCCACTTCTTCTGCTGTTTGTATAGGACATAAAACTTTAACTACCGCAGCCGTTAACCTGTTAACCTCTTAGCCTGTTAGCCTGTTAGCATGTTAGCCTGTTAGCCTGTTAGTCTGTTAGCCTGTTAGCCTGTTAGCCTGCTCCACTGTTTGCTGCCTCAGTCATAGGGAGTGAGTTTTGTAAATTCTTCTGTTACCGTTTGCATCTTGGGAGAAGTGCCGCTGCTGCTGCAGCCGCAGCTTTTTAGCTTTAGCCTCCTGGTTCTCATTGTACTGTTTAGGATGCTTCTGTTCAGATGATTGAACAAGTTCGTTGTTTTGCCATCACTCACCTTGACGCTCTCCTTGTCCACTTTGCAGAGGATATGTCTTTGGTCTTTATCATCTGGTGTGAAGTTAAACCATTAACATATAATGGACGATGATTTTTTTTTCAGAACAAAATCCTTGCTTTCGCTTTCAGCCACGGCCGCCGCCATGTCTCACGCTTGTTGTGTGAAAAGAAGGGGGTGGGGCTATCACTGTCAATCACTCTGATTGGTTTAAGGTCACATGTGTGTTATTCACAAAAAGCAGCGGCTTCCCTTCCCAGACAGCAGCAGAAATACAGCAGAAGTGCTGTGGATCGTGATAAAACGATCTCTAAAAAATGACAGACCGTCGGACGTGTAGATGGTAACACGGTCTTATATCGTCACTAATATTCAGCTGTATTTGCTATTTGGCCTCAGACTAGCTGTGCTGAAAAATAAATAAGTTACATGAACGTTAAGGTCAAGAAGTATTTACCTGCTGAATTCTTCAGATTTTTTAAAAGAAAAGCTTCTCGCAAAGCCTTTTTTAATCAAAGGAGAAATACCGAGTTCATTACACTGCAGCTGAACACATGATCGTCTGTCAGCTCCCTCTCTGACTTAATGAAAAGTTACAGCATGTGGCAATGAGTTTAAATGGAAAACTTGATTTTATGAAGCAGTTCAAAGAAAGTCTCCAACTCAAGCAAAGCTGCATGTTTTGCTCTCTCTTATAACTGGCATGCAAATAATTGCCACTAATTGGAGTCATGTAGAAGTTACTGCAAAACATTTTAAACTTGGCATTTAATAACCGAAGAAATCCAAAGACTTACACAACACTGCTCAAATCAAATGACCTTTTGTGGTTTGACTACTGTAGGCAGAGTCAGTCAGCTGTAGGCAGAATTTGTTGCAGTGTTTGTGGCCAGTTTTTATATTTTTATTGTGTTTTTTTTCCTCCAATTCTTAGATTAAGCACAGGCGCAGGCTTTGTGCTTCTGCATGGGCGTGAAAGTGGAGCGCTCTAAGTTTGAAGAACTGCGGCGATCAGGTTGTGAGAAACTGAATTGAACTTGGATGTGAGTCATTAGCTTTCAGCCATGTTGTTTCCCAGAGAAGTTATCTAGTGAAATTAATTTCTTGTGTCTTTTATGATATACACCTGCTGTGTGGCACATTAAGCAGTGGAACATTATTCCACCAACATAAGTGCTTTGCATTCAATTTTAATGAAGGGTGGCTATTAATATTTAAGATTAAGGATTCCAGCGTTAAGGTCCGACTATAGGCTCACCATTGATGTCTTCAAAATGAGTGTGATAAGTAAACTCTTGTCTGTGCTCTTTAATACGAATAATTATCCTTTTATGCGGTCATTAAAAATTCAAATTACCATTCTATTACTGTTAATCAGCTCCTAATCAGATGTGAGTCTATTATGCTTTAGCTATTTATTAAGCCAGCTATTAAAGCACGTATTACAAAGGGTATCCTGGGACAACATGGTGGGCCACTAAACATCATCATTATATTTTTGCCATAACATAGTGATGCCAATAACAAATTTACAGAATAAAAAATGCAGCATTTATAAATTGCATAGACTTGACTCCAAGACACCAAGTACACATCATTAGTCTAGTGTCTGGCTGCACTTTCACAACAAAAGCCGCCAGAGATTTGTGGAAACTTCGATACCGAAAACACATTGGGCTTTGTGCTTGAAGCTACTGTTGAATATTTCAATATTTAACCAAAGTTATAATCTTTAACTAACTTGCAACAAGTGCTGTGAGGGACCCAAGTGCACACACACACACACACACACACACACACACACACACACACACACACACACACACACA
>OOFC01050440.1:15509-32129 GCA_900323345.1 Pseudochromis fuscus | reverse complement strand
TATTTTATTTATTTTTGCGAGTTTGCAGGCGTATTTTTTGGCTAACGTATCTGACGTTATACGTGATAGGTGACACGTTTTATCACGTGACCGAGACAAGTGTATTGACGAGTCAAGAGGCAATGGCAAAAGATAAGTTGAAGAGAATCCGGTCGTTCCTTTCAAAATAAAATGTCTTTCAGAGTCTAATAATCAATGTAATGGAAGTTATATTTTTATTTATTCTTTCTGTGCGGCCCGGTAACAACTGGCCCATGGACCGGTACCCTGCTTTAGATGTTTCCCTCTTCCAACACACCTGATTCAAATGATCGTTATGAGGCTTCTGCAGAGCTGGATGATGAGCTGATCATTTGAATCAGGTGTGTTGGAAGAGGGAAACATCTAAAACATGCAGGATAGTGTTCCCCAAGGACCAGGGCTGGAAAACACTGGACTAGGGAGCCAGAGCTTGTTACCACGAGGGTGACGGGTGGCTGGAGAGCTGCAGCTTAAATACTGGTGAGTGATTGCATTGCAGGACCTGCACCCATGGACTGGACACCCACACCTCTGAACACTCAAAACAAACAAATTGTAGTTTTGGATCGACTTTACTGCCTCTACCAGCTTATTTATATTATGCAGGCATGTAGCCAATCACAGTAATGCATGTAGGTACTTGCCCAGCCTCCAGGATAGTCATTGCCCCCATCTGGCTGCACGGTGGACGAACAAGAAAAACATTGTAAATTAAAACAAGCTTACTTTACAGAATTCAGAGCCAAAAGCGTAGATGTCAGGACAACATCAAACTAAGTGACCACCTGAAACCACCCTCCAGGCTCCTGCATGGAGAGGTCAGGAAGGTGTGTCCAGAGAGTGGCGACACACCATCAAGCACACAAGATTGAAAAGTAAGTATAAAGGCACATGAACACTACATTAACAGCAGGTTCACGTAGCCGCTGGGGTGGGAGTTGATTGACAGACCATCTCAATGTAAGCGCAGCTGAAAGGAGAAAACTGTATATATTTGCTTTGTCTGGAGCATTTTCTTTGTCACTCAGCTTCCACACCTTACAGATTAGTGCCTGATGCTGCGAGGTTGCTGCGACATTGAGGATGCTTGCTCTAGCATGTGCTGAAAAGTGAGGTTCAAACTGCAAAGATGATAATCCCAGAGGCAGCGGGAGCGAGCG
This sequence comes from Pseudochromis fuscus, assembly GCA_900323345.1. NCBI lineage: Eukaryota > Metazoa > Chordata > Actinopteri > Pseudochromidae > Pseudochromis > Pseudochromis fuscus. The sequence goes on along the minus strand of OOFC01050440.1, from coordinate 30,948 downwards.
ATCAGGCCCCGACAAATACATCACAGCTCATTTTGTGTCACGAGACAGTAAAATCCTCACTCATTACCCTTTTAAAATGAAAATACCAATTAAAGCTCTGATGTAAAACCAGCTACAGTACAGTTGCAGTGCATGATGGACAGTGAATATTACCTCGGCAGCCCGACACTTTGAAAGGCAATAAGGATTTTCAGAGCTGGGTCAGATGACGGAGGAGGTTATTTTTTTTCGGAGAGTACATCAAAGTTTGACGAGAGATTTGTTTCCAATGCACTTCTCTTAGTTCCTGGTTTCGTGTCGCTCCAGTGCACAGAGTGGAGCTCCCTTAGTAGATGATCTAGTGTAACGCTTAAAAGTCGGCCGCCTGGTTTTATAACCACATTAATCACTGTTGCTCCCGTACGCGCGGCGGGCACCCTCAGCCACTTGTGGAAGGGAAGAACTCAGCGAGGCTTTTCATGAATTAAGACCCAAGCAGACCAGAGGCCAGCCAATAGCACATCCCACTGTCTCACATGAGTTCCCTCTGCCACCTTGCTATAAAGTTTTGCCTTGCAGACTGACATGAAGTTGTCCTACCATTCCTCATATAAAGTCTGGAGGGACTTTTAGCTCACTTTCAGTTTTTCTTTTCTTTTCTCACTCTCTTTCTGTTATTATTACTATATTTAAAACTGGAATAACTACTAGATATCGGGATAAAGACACATTATAGACATCAAGGGAATCGTTGCACACTATCACTAAGAAGTCAGTCAATGTCTACACACAGACACATTTATAGTTAATGTGTCTGTGATGTTTCCTGAGGAAGGAAAAGAGCTAAAGAGACAAAGAAAACTCAGGAGAGATATCAGTGTCTCCATGTGACAGACAGCACAACAGAGACGAGTCCAGTCTGGAGAGTGTCCTGTCTCTGGCTTCTTCCTTCTTATTTTTAGTTGTAATGTTTTGACACATGGAATCACTGGGAGTGTGTTATCTTCCTGGAAATGTGTGTCACACAAACACAAAACACTGACTCTGTATTTTCATAACTTAATAGTGAGTGTAAAGCTCCTCCAATGCATAATCCATTTGTGCTGATGCCGTAGGCCACAGGTGTCTAATGGCGCATTTACACAGATACTTACTCGCTTCGCTTTGTTTCAGTTTTGGCGCGTTTACACTGGCAAAAAAGTACCTGCAACTTGGTACCTGGTACAACTTTTCGTACCTCCTCTCCTGTGGTTCCAAACAAAGTACCTGGTCAGGTCGAAGCAGGTACTAAAATCCTATTGGTCGGAATCATCACTGCGTTGTTGCGTCATCACTTCGCGGTACATAATCTGTCCCCAAAAACACATTTTTAAATCTTCGGCAAACCGTGCACACGTGTTTGAAATAACAAGAAGAAGAGAAATGGCATCTGTTAGAAATCCTGCCCCATGGACTCAGGACGAGGTGCAAACCTTTCTGTCATTAGTCACCGATGAGAAAATTCAGCAGGAGCTGGACGGCGCGGTCAGAAACAAAAGAATTGCATAAAAGATTACGTCATGAACGACGGCCAGCTACACGGAGGAAGGACTATCCTTGGCAATGTAAATGCAACCGAGGGGGGGCAATCCCGAGCGATCCGAGGTGAAGCGAAGCGAGTAGGTACCAGTGTAAATGCGCCAAAAGTCGTGCCATGAAGAACCGAGACCCTGCAGGTTTTCTTTCCAACCGGCTCCTGAAGCAGGTGATTGTAATGATCAGCACCTCCTTCAGTTTGAGGAAAGGAGCTCATCAGTGAGATTACCTGATGGAGATCTGGTTGGACAGAAAACCTGCAGGGTCTCAGGCCTCCAACTTTCAGAGAGTAATTCCTGGGGGGACACAAAAATAAATGCTATATTTTCAATAAATTTAGAAGAGAACATCAAACTCAAAGTAATGATAGCAAACATAAATTAATGTATAATTCTGGACAATAACATCTTACTAGAGAAACCTACAACAGTGTAATATTTGTGTCATAAATAAGAGGATGAGCACGTCACCTGTCCTCTCTGTCCTCTCACAGCCTGTTGCATCAGAAAGTCATCTTTCAATAGTTAAAATTGCCAAACAGTGTGTTTTTAAGTAGCGTGACTTGTATTGTACTGTCAACAAATGTTACTATACTATTATAATTTTTTTATTTGTGTTTACAACAGGATTTTGGGTTGCGTCCCCTCAGGGATTTGCACCCATGTGGCTTAATATAAACCACAGAGAGTTTATGAGTGTTTTCAGACATTAAAAATTTGTTTCTTGGCCAGTACCCTAAAAAAATCTGTTCTGAACTTTTTGCTCATGTTGCTAACAAATGGCAAACAAACCAACTCAAGCAAAAACAACTTAAAGGATGAAGATGGAAGTCTGGAAGCTGTTATAGCTGCTAATTGTTATTTTGATGATATTAAAAGACAATGATGGCCCTGTCCAGAAGGTACAGGGGTTAGTATAAAAGGCAACAATCTGTGTCCAGTAATAACATGACAAAACAATCTGTGCCCATTGTTGTCTTTGTTCGTCCACACACTGGCAGGGTCGCTGTGGAAAAGCAGCAATTTCATCATGTTCACTCATTACAATATCACATCCTGCCAACATGATCTGTATGTATGTCAGGGCGGCGTGTGCTAAGATCATCATCTGACGCTCACCCAATGACAGGCTGCTATGTGACATATCTGGTGTGTGCTGTGCTGGAGCCTGTTCATCAACCACAATATGTTCAACACCTCTGATTGGATTTAAACAACATTTGAGGGCATGAATGACGCATTTCAAGTACCTTTAAATGTATGTTTAATGTCCCAGATAACCTTTTCCTTCCTTTCCATTCTCTCTTTCCCAATCCTCTTTCTTTACCTGCCTCTCTCAGGACTTTTTCACCCTCTCACCCTGAAAATAACCAGATATGCCCAAAGCCCTGCATGCAACAACTGCGAGTGCCTCTGTTTGTTGCTCCCACTATGCATTAAGTGCGAAGTGAATCCCCCTGTCTGCTTGCAACAGGATTTCTCCATAACCAGCTTGCAGACAGAGGCACTTATTGTGCTCTGTGTGGAGTCAAAACCTCAACTGTCTGATTGGCACCTCATTTATGCAGCCTAATGGAAGGAGGTGGGCCCTTGGGTGAAGGGGAACCACGCAGAAGTGCCGAGTGAGTGACAAGCCTGCTACATTGTTAGAGACAGTCCCCTGGCCTTGACTTTGTTGTACACCAGATGCCTGCTCAAACAAGGTGGAATTAAAAAGAATCAGAAGTAACAGCTTCCTAGTTGGGTGGAGTTACTTTATATGAGGTGTCATGTCGCCCTTCTTTTGTTGTCAGCGCTAAGCTCTTTGAAAGTGGGTCAAAGAGTAGGTTAAATGAAACAAATCTAGTGGGAGTTGTTAAAGATGTGAGCTAAAATGTTAAAAAGTGTGTAGCACCCATCCTGGAGGAGAAGAACAGTAACACTTTAAATATTGTAGCTCCTTAGTTGCTTCCTTTTCTAACGCGCTTGATTTATGTGTATTCGGAGGCACAAAGGGAAATGTGATCACAACGCAATTTGTTTCCTTTCTCGAAGAAAAAATATAAAAAACCTTCACTTTGAGTTTGTTGTTACACAAAAAACTTTGACCTGTAGACAGAGCGAACAGACTGCTTTCTACAACAAAGTTGAACTGTGACCAATTAGAGAGGGAAAGTTGCCATGAAGCAGCAAACACAAAGCTATCGGCTGTGGAGCTAAATGACTACAGCAAAACCATTGATGTGCATACACACACACAGACGCAGACATGATTGTGTACAGTATTTACACACACACACACACACACAGACATACACACACACACACACACACACACACACAAACACACACACAAACACAAACACACACACAAACACACACACACAGACATACACACACACACACACACACACACACACACACAAAGCTGTTTTCTGGTGGGAAGTGTGAAAGAGAAACTTGATCTTTGTCTGCGTTCACATATGTGAGCAGCAGTGTTCTTAAGTTTGATTCTTTTATTGTGGATCTGCATCATCTCCTAAAAGTACTTCTGTCTCTGAGTAAAAACAGTATTAACCCTCTACCTCCGAGTGTAGCACTGGCGCTACGTCTGCACATGCGTCTGGGAATTACCGTAATTACATCACGGTTCGCGCAATCAGAAAAATTCCAATGGTTGCTGAGAGCTAAAAATGTTGCACTTTACAGAGAATATGGTGTCATTACGGTAATTTCATCAGTGCCTCTCCCAGAAGCCGGCAAAGTAGCGGATTTACTATATACTACCTGTTGTAAGAGTGTAGTAATAGTGACAATGAACCAAGAATAGCAGAAAAACACAAAAACAGGATTTGAGTTTAGAGTTTTAGTGAACAAAAACACATCAATTGCACATGAATGTTAGATTTTGCATGTTAAATTTAAATTCAAAATAAGCATAAAAAGTCCAGGTGGAAATCTGCAGGCTCAGGTGGTAAAGGGTGAAAAGCATAAATGTGCAAATGTGTCTCCTTTACAGGACTGATGTTACCTGAACATATTCAGTTCTAGCTTGATGGCAAAAAGTTCATTTCGCTCCAAAGCTCTAAAAATGCTCCCAAATTTTACTCTGTGAATTCTGCAACTGGTTTTGTATTTAACAAAAAAAACCTCACAAGCTGCTGTATGTGTATGTAATCTTCAACGCCATCATATCAAATGCAAGTTGTCAAAGAAACCCGCCGAACTGAAAGAGTTTGTTTGTGTTGCTCTTTGCTACGACGGTTCTAGATCTGTCACTTCACTAATGCTCTGCCTAAACAGGCTGTACAGTTGAAGAGTTAAAAAGCTTTTCTGACAGTCCGTGCTTTATGTTAAAATTACCTCCTGCTTTCATTCCCATGTGTAATTTCAATTCTGTGGCTTTCCGTGCTTGCTTGCTGCACAAACACACATCCAGACACAATTTATGTATTTATTCATTTCCTCGCAGCTTGTTCAAAGCGATGTACACATCACCCCCTCTTGACGTGTGAAGCTCAGGTTTTTAATTATTCATTCGGCAATATCTAAAGCAGATATATTCCAACACTTTTCTGCTGACAACCTGGGCTTAAAGCAGAGTAAATCGGAGGACAGTTTGAGTGTGCAAACAGCTCCTACCGAGGAGCAATATCGTTTCGGCATCCCAGTCTCTTCACTCTTCATCATGATTTTGAGTTCTGCTCTGACAAGGTGGAATAAATCGCTTTGCTACAAGATAAACTCACTTTGACTTACAGAACATCCCAAATGCAGCAACTTCTCACAAGCTCGTGGGTGATCAGTTTGTTTCACACAAGTCGTGGCAAAGATACGCCTCCACAGGGCCCCCGTGTGCGTTTTGACAATGCAAAAGTTTACGGCGTGCTGTGGATCGGCTGAATTTAGGAACTTGAGGTCAAACGTCCTCAGGCTGAGTTACACACAGGCTACTGGTGGGCAACACTTTAATGCCTCTTTGGTCACTAATGGTCTGGAGCCTTTTAGTTCACAGCCAGTTTTTCAGCATGGACCGATAAACACGACACATTTTTAGCTACACAGCTGCTAAAAGCTAAAAAGAGACGCTTTGATTCTTTGATAAAATATGTGAGTGAAACACGGGCAACGTGAGGACGACTGCCTGCAGCCAGCAAAGGCGGCGATGTGAAAAATGTCAAGTTGCAGACAGCCCGTTCTCTATTTGTTAGGGTCAGTTCAGGGACACTATGTTACATTTGACTTCTACAAACAATTTCTTTTTTTTTTGAAGCTGCAGCAAAAGAAAAGAACAATAGTGAAATTTTAAGCTCAGCTAGTGGCACCTAGGGGTGGCAAACTTTGTTAAAGGAATAGAAATCCCAAGGTTAAAATCCAGTTTAAAAGGACAGATTATGACATAAATGATTGTGGATGAAGCTGAAGATGACTGACTGACTGATATCACTGCAACTTAAGGTTCAATGTTTTGCTCAAGGAGGCTTTGGCATCTGCCCTGGCGATCAAACCATCAACCTTACAATTTGTGGGTGACCTGTGCAACCAGCTGAGTCACAGCTTCGCCCAGATATTGCAATGAATGCATATTCTCTGTACTCTGAGTCACTTCCTGTCATTTTACTGCTTTACTCCTTCTGCCTTGAGCCCATGTGATGTCATCATCATGGCAGCCCAGTAGAGGCATTAAGACTCTGATACAAAAACAATCACAACTTTTTCATAAATGGTCAAATATGCCTGAATTTTTTTTATGGCCTTTCACAATTACAAGCTATCAGCCTATGCATGTATTTACATTCTATTTCTAGGGCGGCTGTGGCTCAGGTGGTAGAGTGGGTCGCCTGTGAATCGTAAGGTTGTGGGTCAGCCGATCCCCGGCTCCTCCTGTCCACATGTCGAAGTGTCCTTGGGCAAGACACTGAACCCTAAAGTTGCTCCCAATGGTGGCTAGCGCCTTGCATGGCAGCTCTGTAGCCATTGGTGTGTGAGTGTGTGTGTGAATGGGTGAATGAGATGCCTTGTAAAATGCTTTGGGACCTAGCTAAGGTCATGAAAGTGCTATATAAATGTACTCCATTTACTTTATATGTTTTGTAGAAATAAACCTAATACAAAAATCCTGGACAGTTCTGACATCCTCAAAACAGTAATAGAGATTTTTTTCTGGGCTGGGCCAAGTTGCCAACATTGATATATGATCAGCATATAGCAACACATACAGTGTTCTTGTAGCTATGGATTGGTCACAGACTGTCTATAGAAATGGATGAAACAACCAGGGCACAGAAAACAGTCAAGGCCAAAGTGCAAATAAGTGCAATACTCCTGTCCTCCACTAGAGGCTGACTCCAAACCTTCCAGTTGACTTCAAATTAAAAAAATCTTCAATTTCAATCAATCATTTCAATCATGAAATACTCAGTCAAAAGCTTTTTTCACAAGTCTAATATTATTAACTAAAGTCAACTCTCCAGTGAGACCAAACCTGAAAGTGAGCCTCACACAGACTGGGTGATGTCACTGGGTTCAAGAGGCAGACCCGCCTCCTCACTCCTCCCTTCATATAATATGGTCACTTCTGGCTCCAAACAAAGAACATGTTCAAAGGCCAACCTCCTTGCTTCAAAATGTGAGTCCATAAACGAGGTGGGTGATGTCACTTTGTCCATTCTGTGCATATTTGTTGGTTTTGGTCTCCATCAGCTGCTGAGAACTATACCAGGCTGGATCTGTCTGAGATCTTCAGCTGAGAACAGCCACCAGCTACTGTGCCTGGCAAAACCAAAACAATCTGCTGAAAGAGGCCAAAGTGCCAAAGGCGATAAATCTCATCACCTGTTACATAACACCTTCCACATTTCACATCGTCTTTTAAACAACTGTTCATATAAAAATATTGATTAGTGCAGCTTTAAGATCTGCCATGTTTTATTTCCCTTAGGAGCATACATGGGTTCAAATTCATGACAAATGACAAATAAAGGATAGTTGATCTTGTAAAGCCAATTACTGGGACCACGAGTAAAGTCAACGTATAATAGAAATCCAACCATATTGAAAAACAAAACAAAAAAAACCCTACGCTATACTCTCTAGTGGTGATTACATTTTAATCTGATGGTGATACTAAAAGATGAGGGTCAGTAAAATCAAACAGAAATCCATCTACCAGGACTGAAATAATCCATACCACATTTTCTACCAGCTACTTCACTGCTTATGCTGTTTGGACAGAATATCAGTGAACAGACTGACAGACTGCACGACCATCCTGAGACCTATAGCGGGGGAAAAAGAAAGAAATCAAGAATTAAACAGGTCTCAAAAGTAACATGTTTCTGTCTCTGCTGTTAAACAATAACCTGGCAGTCGAACAAAAGATGCTGTTAGAGCAGTAACATCATCGTTATTGTTGATGATGATGATAATGATCATGATGATGACAGCAACTCTTCCTGCTACTGTGATATGATTGCGATGGTGACAACAGCACGCCGACTGTAGTCCAGTCCGCATTTCAGAACAAGATAAACACATGCATTAACTGCAGTCCACGACAGCGGGAGATGTCTTCATTATGTTATCTTGACTGAGAGTATGTGTTTTCCTACACATAAAAGTACAAGATGGATGGATTGTAGAAGCTTTACAGCACAACAGAGCTCGGCGAAAACCTGTAATCAAAGTAAGTGCGAAGTAGCAGGTAAAGTGAAGGTTGACAATCGGGGTGAAGGATGGCCTCATGTATAGATTTGCTTTAGGCCCTGTAAACAGTGTGTTAGCTCCTGGCTGTGCTGCATCTTGCATTTCTCTGCTTTAGGCACTTTTGCATTTTTGGAAGAGCGCCTTGAGCACCCCGAGTTGAAACAAATTCAATCCATTGTTTTTGTTTTTGTGTTGTGTTACTTCTCTTCTCTGTTGGCTGGTTTTTATTAATGCAGAGATATGGGTCTTCTGGGGTGGAACTACAGCAGCTCAGCAGCAAATAAGCTCTGTTTTATAACCATTCTCCTATTTTATATAATTCTTGTGTAGCCAGATCACACCAAGCCAACACAATAAACAACAGCTGGCCGAGTGACTGACAGACAGCAGATCGTCAGCTATTCAGTTGTCGCCTGGCAACAAGGAAACAAAAACACAGCATGATGCTCAATTTTTTTTTTTCTCTCGTGAGTGTGTGTGTGTGTGTTTGTGTGTGTGTAGGTTTCTTCCAGAGACTTAAAATAGTCATCTGTTTTTATTTCTGTGCTTTCGATGAAAAGGCTGTGCAGCTGGCTGTTTGTTGTTCAACCTGCAGTTTGTACCTGGTGCGTCTGGGTCCTCCCGGCAGCTGATCTGTGAGCTCTGGCTCTGTTTACGCCGACTGTCACCGCGAGAGGTGGCTACATCGTGGACAATTAATTACAACGCAATTCAATAGACCCTTAGTGATTACTTTTAATGGTAATGAGGTCTAATCACTCTAATTCTATCATTATTAAATTATGATGAGAGTCCTTATTAGTTAAACATGAATACATTACATCATTACATTATTATTCATTTCATCTGCCGTACAATACTCCTTTGTTATTTGTTTAATTCATTAATGTGTTGTTAAGCCAGCTTAGAGCCATATCCAATGTCTACTGATTGCATTAATTGTCTCATTTCAGCAGTCATTCAAGTCATTGCTATTCTATCTTAGTGGGAGATTGTAAGTCATAATCTCATTATTAAGTCTCTAATAATAAGATTAAGAATTAGATACTTAATCTATAAGCTTCATCATAAACTAATATATGATGTGGGCATGAGATGCACCAGGTAGGCAATTACAATTTCACAATTCATGCTGTGAATCAATCTGGTCAGGACTGTGCTTTTCCCATTTCATTCCCTGGTTATTAAAATGTAGGTGAGTTGAACACACTTGTGGTCCAGAGTTATTTTGTAGCACGACAGAGCAGAGATTACTATGCCAAAAATAAATAAATAAATAAATACTTGCAGAACTGACAGGCTTTCTAATTTTCCTAACAGCGTAGTAATATTTCCAATTCAGTGTCTATTGTGTTCTTGAATGAGTTGTTCCGCCTTTTGTCTCACTGTCTCATCAGGGCTGAACTATTGTAATAACTCTGTTCAAACCGCTCACCAAACTGTCAATGAAGAAAGTTGGGCGTAACGTGGCGGTGGGCTTCATCAGCCCACATCTGTCAGGATACAGCAGGACAGGATTGAGGATTCTCACATGTTCTCTACAATCAATCTATCGCTGATATTTGTGAAGCTGTCGCAGGTTAAGTTCATTAAAAGGGGCTCACACAGTTGATCAGACTGGATGAATGTGAAGCTGGCAGAGACAGCTTAGTATTTTTTGTTTACTTTGACAGAACTGTAACATTAAATAAATGCTACTGTTTCTGGATTTCTGCTGGAGTGTGGTGCAATAAACCATCAATTGTTATTTTATTTACAGACTTTGGATATGATTGTGTTCTTGTTTCTGTCAGTTTTGCCTAAGATCAGCTGTGAGTACAGTTTAAAGATCAGAATATAAAAGTCCTCATGGATTTGTTCAGATCAAATAAATTACAATACCTCACGAACCAGTGCAGCAACATTTTACCTTCACCCAGGAGGTTGTGTTTGTCCCTGTGTTGTCAATTTTTTAAACTTTCTGGCTTCTTTGCCTTGATTGGACAGTGAATGAACAGGAAACAACTTATGAGCAGATTTTTATGTTTTATGTGAAAAAATAAGTTATTACCCAAGTTTGAAATTAGGCTTATAATGAACAGATGTTTAAACTAGATATTGTTGCTATTTCACCACAAGAGGGCAACAGTGTTCAGTCTATAGAATACGAATACCTTTATTGTCATTATACTCAGAGTACAACGAGATTGGATTGCTTCCCTTTCAAGTGCAAACACACAGTGCAAACACACAGTGCAAAATGTGCAGTATATACAGATAAGAAAGCTATATACAAGATAAAAAGAAAGATAAATAAATAAATAAATATGCATAAAAAGTCAAACTGAAATAGAATGGATTGTACAGGACTTAACAGTGCAGTATATTGTCCAGGAGGGTGAGGTGTACCGGTCAAGATAAAGTGCTCAGAGTGAGTCTACAGTTGTTGATGGTAGAGGTAGGTGTGTGTGAGAGTTCAGCATGACGATGGCTATAGCATCAGTACAGCTGGATGAGCACATGATGGGACATATTCTGAAAAAAGTATCAAATTATAAAATCAACGCAACACCAGCAACCACAGATATCAGCATCTTCACTAAAATCATGTGTTACCCAGAATGCAATTCAACTTCCCACAACACTGTGTGTATTTTTGAACATTATGCTATTAGTGGGTGTAGCCTGTAGCCAAACTTTAAGCAGAGATTACAGGAGCCAGCTCCAGATATCTGGTAAGCTTGCTTTAAAAAAAAAAAAAAAAAAATCCACATCGCACGATATATATTTTTTTATTTTGATGCCTCAAGTGACATCACTCAAGGCGATTGTAATGCAACTTGAGGCAGGCTCCCTGTGGAGCCCTAAAAGACTTATACTGCCTTATTCATATATGCAGTGTGTGCTCTCCAGGATTCATAAACATACTTTGATGTGTAAAAATGGTGGAGTTCCCCTTTAAGCTACAGAGAATTGGCTTACTTTACCCCCGCACATCTCACAGAGCTTACTCCTATAATGAGCTGTGCCCCGAGAAAAAATAACACTACAGATGTTCTACAGTTCTCAGTTCATATATTAGGAAGAATAAACTTTTTCCTTCCCCACAAACACATGGCTCATTTGACCCCGCTCTCATTGTTATTATATTCCTGCGTCGCAATGAGCTTCTGAAACTTCTCCTATCCTTTAAAACTCCACACCCCAGTGATCAGCCTCCCAAGTGCTTTCATATTGTTTTGCAGCATGAGGAACAGATGTGGAGAAATTATGGAACTACTGTGATTGCTCTGAGGATGAACAAAACAAAATGGTGCTGGGAGAAGTCAGCATTTCTCCGGCATATAGTGCCCCAGAGCAAAAGAAACTGAACACCATGGAAGTCTGTACATTGTATCAATTATTTTTTATGACGCAAACACATTTAGAAGTATGTACTGAGTCATTCAACAGTGAGAGGATTATGTTGTCCCTCGCTGCCACGGGCTGAGCAACAGCGAGCCCTGCAGCAATCAGTTCAGGATGCTTTAGCATCAGCCTTCCCTAAACTCAAGATGTCCTGGACGTTTCTGCTGGTGCCACACGGTGTCCACACATCAGACCTGCCTGTGCTGTGATGGTAAATCCTGCAGGGATTTACAGTAGGGCTGTCATACCAGCCGCACTCCTCCTGTGGCCTTCAGCTTTATTCAGTCTCTTGGATTGTCACAAACTGTTTCACCAGACAAAATGTCAGAAACGGTTGTTTGGTGGCACACTTAAAGCCACCACTGTTTACATTTCGTCTGAGACAGACTGGTTGTGACACCGTGGCTCCGTATAAAAGGCAAAGATGGGGATTGTTTGATTTTGTTTATCATCATTTTGTATCTGAGGCAGTGGTCAGACATCAACAGAAGACAGTACAAGTAAAGACAAACCTCAAACAAAGAAACTGCATCAGATTAAAGTGACATAACCCTCCCATCCCCATCTGTAGCAGTGGACCTTTGTCATGATGATAACACAGCATCGCAGCATTAAACCTCTGGAGGCCTGGTCACATCAGAAACCAGCACAGCAAAGCTCATCTGCATAATTTTGTGAAATATTTGGTTCCAAATGTTTTCTGACAGAAGGTCTGGTCGCTGGGCTGATTGGTGAACAAGTGAAGCTGACGAACACACGGCTCCATCACCACAGCAATACTCCCATCAGCTGACTTATTCTTCAGCTGAGGTTTTTGGAGGAAAGCTCAGTCACTAACAGGACAACTTTACACCCTTTATTATCTCCACCACGGAGGTTATGTTGCTTGTGTGTTAGCAACATTAAAACCTACTGAACAGATCTTGTCAAGTTATTTTTTTAAGATAGTGTAGGAACCAGTGACAAGGAGCCACTAGTGTAACATCATGGGTATAGGCCCCGGTGCAAATACTTTTTTTGCGCCCCCACCCCCGCCTGAAACACAAGCACACCTTGTGCAATTCACACGCAGGCACGCAAGCACGCACACACACACACACACACACACACACACACACACACACGATGAAAAGGTCGATAATCTGATTCAGTCTGGTAGAAATCAGACATGAATGCTGCCTTGCCAGAGGTTTGTTCTCCCTGTGTTTGCTTCTAGTTTAAAATACTGTATTTTAAGCAGGTTTATGGCTTTAAGTATTGAATTGTTTGTTTTTAATAAGTAAAGTAAGCGGAGGATTTTGAGAGGACTTTTGAAGACTCACCTTGAATGATCAGTACATTCAAAGAGACTAGATTGCCCACACTTTTAAATGCAAAGCAATTACCAAACTCCTACCATCTGAGCAGGTTCATTATTTTTCTTTGAGGTTTTAGGGTAAAAAAAATAAAAAAAATCTCTTGGATGTTGGCGTACCACCGAGCAGGGATTCAGCCTGGTGAGTGGGGAAGATAGTGAAAATAATTTGTGGTATTTTGGTGGAGTGGATGAATATCTCCAGCAGATCTGAGACTAAGGGACTGACAGCCTGTAGGTGTTTTTTTTTTTTTACATTTTACATTTTTGACTTGGCAGAGCAGGAAAAGCACAGGTGCTGCTAATAACATTAACAATGGCTTTGTTCTATTCACATGTCCAAGTGAACCAAGACAGTGTGACAGCGAGCCAGCACGCACAATACCAGGATCCACTAACTGAAGCAGCTAAATGAAATCCAATCATTCATCCTTTCTACACCTCACTGTAACGTGCCATGTCAAAACGCCTCCTGTACAAAGGCCCGTGTAGGAGGTCACTCCAAACCACAGCACAAAGGCTGAATTTAACTAGACCCAAAGACTATTTAACAGGTTCAGCTGAAAGAAAAGCAAACGTATTGTGTTTGTTGTCATTAGTAAGGGAAGAGTAATTAGTAAGTTATCAGAGCAGTTCAGTAGCAGCCTGGCCTGATGCCATGTCTTGTAGCCTGGGTCCAGGACTCTGAATTGCTGCAGACATCTTAGACTTTTTTTCTCCAGTGATTTAAAAAAGCTGTGAGGGGTTTTCAGCTCGGCTGCCTTAAGAAACAACATTTCATCATCTTGAGCCGGCAGAGCCAAAATGGCAGAGAGGGAAAAAAATATATAAAAATCTTCATAAAAACTGCAACAGGTACGGGATGTCGAGTCAGTCTGAAAAAATAAACCTGTTTGAAATTTGAATGACGAGACTGAACGTTAAATTCACTGCTTTATTCAATAGCGACAGTTAACCTGTAAGAACATGTAATACCATACATCCACATGACACCTATGGAGCTTTGATCAAAGGACACCACCATAGCTTTAACACCATAGGATGGCAGATCCTACAGTGGTTTTAATGTGTAAATCCTATAACACATGTTTCCCTGTCTTCTGTGTTATTCAACATGGGAGAAGCAGTACTACAGGAGTGGGCAATTATGTTTCCTTAGGGGGCAACATGAGAAACCCAGAGTGTTGCCAGGGGCCATATACAGATTTTTGTCATGTTGTACCTCAATTTTATCACTGAGATTAAATATAGAAAACATACTGTGCACTTACTTTTATTCTTCAGCATTTGTTATATTAAAAAAAAACAACCTTTCCAACAGCATCTTATTAAGAACATTAAATTCAGCAGTGACAGTTCAGGTTATCTTTTACACAGCAGCCGACCTCTGTGAAAAAGCTGCCTACTATGATGCTAGTTTTTACAGAGTGTCACTGAACAGGCCTTGAGTGTGGTTATTCGATTTTTTTATTGAAAACCGTGCGGCTTGTTACAGGTGAGAGAGAAACATCATACAGCCCAGTGTCAGGCTTGTGTTAAAGTCTGTTCTGCTATTGAGATGTGTCCCTCCTCCTATTACACCTGCGTCTCAAGATGCAGCAGAAAGACAGATGCATAGCAATTGTAAGGTTTTCTTTAGCCGTTAAATCTTATTAAAATAAAATAAAATACAAAAACATCAATGAGATAAAGCGATCCATGTAGGATGCTAACATCAACCTAAATAAAAAAAGTTGACGGGAAAAAAGTGTTTTGAACCCTTCCCCATGTTAAACTCCCCATAAAAGTATTTAAAAAAAATAAATAAAATAAATTCCTCCCCGCCCCAAAGTTTATTTTAGATTAAAATACTGATAGGTAATTTTTTAAAAATAATAATAAATAAAAGTTCATAGTGGGACATAAAAGATAAAAAAGAGGAGCCCCTGTAACATGGGTCAGGTTGTCATACTACTAGTTTGTCTGTTCCTGGGTTCTTGTGTTCAGTGTTGTGATTTATTATTTTCTTGTGATTGTTCAAAGTGTGTCATGTCCTTTTAGTTTGGTGTTCAGTGCTTTCTGTTTCCTGTTTTATTTTGTCTCTTCCCCAGGTTTCTAGTTGTTTCCTGTTGTTTTGGTCACATCTGTGTTGATTGTCCCCTCCACCTGTGTTGAATTGACCCTCGTTACCCCAGTGGATTTAACCTCCTATGTCTCTTTGTCTTGTTGCCAGTATGTTGTCTTTCCTCATGCTTCTTACGTCTCGTGTCTGGTATCTTTTGTCGTGTGTCTTTCATCTCGTGTCTTTCTTCTTGAGTCTTTCATCAAGCGTCTTACTCCTTGTGTCTTTCTTCCAGTGTCTTTCGTCATGCGTTTAACTTCTAGTGTCTTATGTCTTGTGATCCCTACTCCTTGTTTCTGCTCCAGGGTTTTGGTTTTTCTTGGGTTTTTGAAGTTTTGGGTTTTTCCAGTTTCCAAGTGT
>OOFC01050440.1:4436-15489 GCA_900323345.1 Pseudochromis fuscus | reverse complement strand
CTGTTTCCTGTTTTATTTTGTCTCTTCCCCAGGTTTCTAGTTGTTTCCTGTTGTTTTGGTCACATCTGTGTTGATTGTCCCCTCCACCTGTGTTGAATTGACCCTCGTTACCCCAGTGGATTTAACCTCCTATGTCTCTTTGTCTTGTTGCCAGTATGTTGTCTTTCGTCATGCGTTTAACTTCTAGTGTCTTATGTCTTGTGATCCCTACTCCTTGTTTCTGCTCCAGGGTTTTGGTTTTTCTTGGGTTTTTGAAGTTTTGGGTTTTTCCAGTTTCCAAGTGTTTTGGATTTTAGTTTGGTTTTTGTATTTTTCCTGCCATGTTGTGCAGCGCTTTAAGTTTGCTTCTTTTATTAAAGACCTTTTTGTTTTACCTGAGATCTGCATTTTGGGTCCTGCTTTCTCCCACCTTCCTGACACAGGTTAACATTATGCTGTGTTCACACCAGAAGCAAAGCAAATTTTCACCTTGTGTTTGTTCTGTGTTCACACCAAACATGTAGACCTTTGTCGACACGGGAATATTTGCCGTCAACAGCCAGTAGCAGTACTCTTCCTGGAAATCACACCTTCCTCCATCAACAGTGACTGAGATTGGCAAATGCTGTTTCCTGTCACCTGTTGAACACACACTCTGGACGGCCATAGACACCAAGGATAAGCTCCGCCTCCATTTTGGCTCCTCGGTGATGTCAGGGAATCTCAGCGCTTATTGGTTTTCGTGATGAATTTTTCCAACTTGCATGAATGTGAATTTGCATCTGCTCACATCTTTGCATTAACTTATGTCATCACATTGTGCGAGGAGTTTGCTGCACAACGCCCAGGTCTGCATTAATATGGTGCAAACAGCATATCTGTGTGGAAGAGTCAATTATCAGATTGTAAGCGGTGACAACGACCATCACTTTGTAAAATAGGTGATATATGTCCACAGCAGAAACAGTAACAGCGCTGTGAGCCGAGGACATTTTCATCATTGTCTTACTTTTTAACAAGGCTGCTCTTAATGAGCCAGACATGCTGCCTAAGTTTCATCAGCGCGTCTTTAACCCGATCAATCTTGATCAATTTGAGGACTGTAACAGACAAATTTATCTCAGGTAATGAAGACACTTAACAATGTTTTTCTGACGTTGAAGCGCCCCAAGAAGCACTCGGAAAAAATACTGCTTGTCTGGTAACTTATCTAATTGCCACAGGGCATCACCTCTGCGTTAGATTTCCTTTATTAGTTTTCCAAGCCCAAACGAGGCTCATTAGCTGGCTCGCTCTAATTAGAGGACATATATCAGAACACTCTGGGGTTTCTCACAGTGCATGCTGGGAAAAATGAAATGCCATTAATCAATCTGGCCTCCTGTTTAATGTTCTGGACAGTGGAAACAAACGAATTGCTGATTGAGTCAGTGATGCGGAAATGAAGTTCGCTCAATGCCCAGAAAAATAAAATTCATGGCTTTTGTGGAGAAGTTCTCTGAGGTCTACTGAAGTCACGCATATTTTAGTTTGCTGCATCAACACTGGGATAAATAAGTTTTAATTTCCACATTCGAATTAATTACCCAGCTGACGGTAATTTGAATATTTCCTGATATGTGGAGAATCTCCCTCAAATAAAAATGTTTCGGACAATTAAGGGGACATGCTTTATGTTTCTCTGGGTTTTAATTGCTGGAGCAGAGTTGGGAGAAGTCTCATCTTAAACACAAGGAAGACGGATGCAGTCGGCTGCTGGGAAGCTGGAGGGAGTCCAGTTCAATAAAGACAGCAGAAGTCTAAGAGGGACCGTTGTGTGTGCTCTCAGATATATTGTGTAAAGTGTGCTGAGCTCAAAGTGCCATTTTCTCTTTTCAAACTGACACTCCTTTTGTCTCAGCTGCCGTTTGAGACATCCATGCACTTTAACAGCTTTCATATCCTTTTCTAAAGTCACTGTGTTACCCTCAGGAATATTATAGTCCATCACAAAAACTCACATTTGAAATCACGCTGACTAAAGGAGTTGTTGTTTGTTTTTAATTTAAATTTTCTTTGTAGATTTGCCGAAAAATATTTTTCACTTTGAAATGATTCATGTTGAGTTTTACATGATGTGTTTACTTGTGTTGTGCCATAGGGACCTGATGTGTCAGTTGTCATTCCCAGCCAACATTGATGGCGTTTTAAAGGCATCAAAGGAGGTTGAAAAACTTTTTTTTTTTTTTCTTTAGGCAACAGTTTTAAGATGATCACTTTTTTCATCAGCAGAAATCACTGCAAAAAGAAAAACACCCGCATAGCCCCAGGCAGCTTCCAGGAGTCAGCACAAATGTACCGTTTAATGTCTCATCTTGTTTTGTTTTCATGCTTTAATCATGACATCCATCTGTTTCTCACCTACACCAGGTGTTTTGAAGCTCAATTAATATGTAGGGACTGAAGGAAGTGCCAAGTGAAAGATGAACTCGGCAGCAACATTGTGTCTTCTGCTGCATTTTGTAACAAACTGCAAGAAATGGAAACACTCATTGGGCCGATGGTCTGTGTCCCTTTGGTCCTGTTTGATTAAAACGAACGATTGCATCTGAATATGTTGAGTGAAGAGTCTGTTTTATAACAAGGAAATGTATACACTGTAAAAAGCATTGTAATTTTGGGGATTTTTTCTGTTTTTAAAAGATGCTTTTATTTTGAAATTCCAAAAATAGACTGTTAATTTATATGTTTAATGTTAAAAATATAAAACACCTGTCTGAGTCCAAAAAAAGACATCCACACATTTAGATACAATTTCAGAAATATTGTATGTTGAAGAAACTTTTTTTTTTAACCTGTCCTGTTGATGAAACTTAAAATCTGGTTCAACAATGTAAATATATTTCTCACATTTGACACATAATACAAATGAATATGCTTACATACTCTAAGTTAGGGGGCTATTTAACAAATATCATGTTATCACTGATGTTAAATAAATGTGATTTTATCAGCTCTGTTATTTTTAAGTATAAAAATTCTTCATTAAATAAACAAACAAACAAAAATCTAAAAATCACACAAGATATGATACGAAATTAAATCTAAACTGTATTTAGATGATGGAAAATTACTGTATTTTCACAAGTTATTTTTCAATATCCCATAACATGTTTTTCCCTCTCTCCTGCTGAAAAAAGTTGTTTGTTGTTGTTTTATATTTGTTTTCACAGTGAAATCAATAAAACCCATTCATAGATAAATGCAGCTTACTTAATTTGGTATCAGTAACTTCATCCTGTTATTCTGTGTGAGAGGCATTGTTGAATTTGACTTGTCAAAAAAAAAAAAGGTCCATCTGCCGTCCCTCCAGCCCCTCATCTATTTCCATAGAAACACAGGAGCCCTCCTCTCAGTGTCGCTGGTCGCTGGTGTGTCTTTGGGAGAGAGCCCTTTAAGCCTTCTTGCAACCTCTAATGCACTGAAGCTATTGAACAGGCCAGGCAAGAGGGGCTGTATTGACTTTGATCTGAATTGAGCGACTTTCATGGTCAATTTTACACGGGCTGCTAGCTCCGCGCATCAGTTCACCCCGAGCCTTTTAGCCGCGAGGAAATGAGATTCTTTCTTCACTTGAGGATCTACTGCAGTGTGAAGACCAGATACACGCTCGCTCATTCTCAGGATGACATGATATTGTCTCTCGAAGACGCCGGGGGACACGCTTACACAACACTCACTTGACCTTGCAGTGCATTATTTGAGAAGACCTTGGGTTCAGATATTCTCTTACGGATCCCACTTGTTCTACCTAACCTCCCACCCTAATGCTATTATTAAGTTGCATAACATTTTTGTGTAATCAGAATGGACTTAGAACATTTATTTCATTCACCAGCAATTGGATTATGTAACAAGAGCCGTTCCCTTGGTGACAACGTTATTGATTTGTTGACCAACTTAAATCAGGGATCAGAAAGTAAAATCAGCAAAATGTATTTTTGGCACAACCTTCTGTTTGTGCCTAAATATAAGATGTTCCCACCTTCTTCTTGAAGACTGTATGATTAGGGAGGCTGGGAAAGATTAGTCCAAAGAGAAGATTGTGAAGCCTTTTCTCTTATAAAAGTGAAACATCGCTGAACATACTAACATCACATACTAACACGCGCTCCTGTCAGGCTGCCGGAAAGGGTCAGGATCCATTTTTCAAACCGTCTTTTTATCTTTTTGAGTTCCTCATTATGTGTGACACTGGCAGTTCTTGGCAGTTTGACAGATGATTCAGTCGCCCGTCTGTTTCTGCAGTCAGGACATTGGATGATGATGTTGACGTGCCTTCACTCGGCTCAAAAGTTATTTCCTCCAAACCTCCAAGTGTCGTCAGAAACTCTGTTAGGTCATACTTGGGCAGGCAAACAGTTGGAGAGGCCAAATATCCAAACAGATACACTCGGCTTCAAAATTTGCAACTCAGAATATAATTATAGTTTTAATATAATCGTTAGCTTACAATAACATATGAAGCAGTCCTTAACAGTAATTTTAAAAATATGTAAATCGTGTATTTTGGCAAATGCATTTCTTGCAAAAATGTTGTGTGCATGCTGAACACTACAATTATTTTCCAACTTGGAAAAAGTAGAATATGTGTAAAACTGAGAATAAAGCTATTCACTGCTTAAAATTCTACACAATACACACTCATGATAATCTCAGGCTGAAAGTAAGCACATAATTTAAACTGGGATCATTATAAAACTGTAAATGAATCAAAAATCTAAAAGTAAATTTAGTCTTGTGACGTGTTTAATGTTTGTGTGCAGTTTAAAGTACAGGGTGACCCCAAAAAAACGGGAATCTTTTGACAATCCAATAAAACCAAGAGTGATGGAAAAAATATATTCATACTAATTGAAACCTTAAAAGATGCCATTTAAGAAACAATGATGGAATTTTCATTTTTGTCTTGCAGTGCTGCCACTTGCACATGTTTACCAATACACACTTCAAAAATTCCCGTTTTTTTGGGTCACCATGTATATGAAGTAACTGAAGTTTAAAATGCAGTATATTTTATAGGATTTATGTCTATTCCTTTGACTCCCATAATAAAAATCATGAAAAAAAGTTCTGAAAAAGCACAAAAAGGTTGAACATCAGCAGAAAAAGAGCTCAATATTGTGATACTTGAATAGTTTCTATGGCCAAATGTATGTGAAACATAGAGTAGATGAAACTAACATCACACGTTGGTTTGTGAACATTTTATTGGCAGGAGATCGGCATTTGAAAGTCGCCATATTGTTTTTTTGGAGCCAGAAGTGACCATATTTGGACAAGCAAGGAGACGGGAGGAGGGGTCTCATTGGAGACTAGACCCATCAATCAAACTAACCCTCCTCCCTAAATGTTCCTCTTTTTGAAAGTCTCATATCTACCGTATTTTCCAGACTATAAGCTCAAGTGTCGGCAGCACGAAGTTCGTTAGCTTTTTACAAGCTAGCAAGCTCCGAGCCGCCGATACATTTAGCCTCGTCACATCAGACCCGGTCAGAGTGGACCACATGAAACTGTTGGAATAAATTCAATAGACAGGTGCGCTCAGTATTCCGGAAAATACGGTACATAATTAGGATTTTTTTCCATCTAGTGGCCATTGGGGGTATTGCAGTTTTTTTTCACTTCCACATCAGCTTCACTTTTGACACCTGGTTGCTTCGTCTATGATGTAGAGGTAGTAGACACCCACCTCTGACAGACAACTACAGTGCTCTGAACACAAAATACTCAAATGATGTGAAACCAATGACAGGTGTGTGACTCTCTGCACTTCATAATACAGCTGCAGAGTGTTTCTTACAAATCATAAGTTAATATTCCCGTTTCCCCACAAAAAAGTTTCACACAAATGTCTTCAGTCACGATGATAAAATCTTTCTGCTGGCTGAGAGCCGAGCCAGCAGACAGGTGAGAAAACAGTTTCTCGTCACATTCTCAGGAAAACTTGGCTGAAAATGTAAAAAAAATATTGGATTTTGGTTTGACCCTGTAAACATCTTATAATTTCAGCTGGACTGCACGGACAGGCCTTTGAAGATGAAATCCCTGCTGCTGGAAAAGAGGTAAAAATAACCTTTTGATTTTTTACCCCCTTAAGGTCGGCATAGGGAATACTATGTGACTAAATCACAAAGTAATGTAAGAAATGCTGAAGTTTCAAATGGGGCCAACTGGAAAGTAAGAAATCAATCTAAAAAACTTACAGTATGCTTTGAAAGATTATCCAAAAAGTCTGTGCCCAAACAGCTAGAGATACCCTGCCAACAAAAACAGAGCATAAGGAAGAGAAAGGGAGGAACAATATCTGCTCTGTGGAGAAATATGTCTGTGTCTCTTAACTAGTAAATAAACAGAGCTGCTCTTTTTTCTTCTTCTTCTTCTAGTGGGAATAATGTGCCGGTTGCTACATTGAAAATAGTCTGCAGTAATGGGGCATATTTAGATTGTGTAACTAATGAGCGAAACATTTAAAATGTGTTTGTCCACGGTCACGGTGATATTTAAAAATGATTCCCTTTTAAAATGATTTGTCCTCCATGCAATATTTCAATTAAAAAAACAAATTGATTTTATTATGTGAAATTAATTGCATTTTGTTTTCATGTAATATTACATTTTTTTCTTTTCAGCACCGTTGAAGCCAATAATGTAATAACAGCCGATAATGCAATAAATTTGCCCTTTTTGACATGTAATTGGTCAATAACGTAATAACTTACCAATAACGTAATAAAAGTCCTGAACCGATAACGTAATAAGTTTTGTTTAATAACGTAATTATTAATTACATAGCAATTTATTATGTTGTTGACTGCTTATTACGTTATTGACCTGGTAAAAGAAAAAAAAACTTTGCAAATGTTATAACTGAGCCAATAACGTAATAAATGATTATTACGTTACATTACTCTAATAACGTAACATGAATTATTATTAGCCAAAAGTTATTACGTTATTGGCCTATTGCATTTCAAAAAGGGCAAATTTATGACGTTATCACCCGTTTTTACATTACTGGCTTCAACAAGCCCTTTACCTCTGAGCGTATCTCTGGCGCTACGTCTGCACATGCGTCTTTGGATTACCGTAATTACGTCACAGTTTGCGCAATCAGAAAAATTCCAATGGTTTCTGAGAGCCGAGACGTTACACTTTACAGTGAATATGGTGCCATTACAATAATTTCACTAGCGCCAAGTGGCCAATTTTCAAGACAGTACTACGTGTTGTAAGAGTGCAATAACAGTGACGATGAACCAAGAATGGCAGAAAAACACTAAAACGGATTTTGAGTTTAGAGTTTTGGTGAACAAAAACACTGCAATTGCACATGAAAGTTACATTTTGGATGGTAAATCTGAATTTGAAGTCAAAATAAGCGTAAAAAGTCCAGGTGGAAACTTGGAGGCTCAAGTGGTAAAGAGTTAAAGGACATTTTGTAAAAGGAGTCTGTCTTTTCTGACGTCAAAAAAGGACCAAAAAAGTTCTGGACACGCACACTACGCCTACACTTACTACACACACGCCACTGACTATATATGGTTCTAGTTAAAAGGGGCTGTGTCATCTTGCAGATTTTTCAAGAGCCATGTGATGCGGAGCATTTCTCCCAGTGGTTCTCCTGCTAAAGAGCTTTGGCAAGTGAGAGCTGCAGCGGGGGTGAAGTGTAAGGATGAAATTAATTAAAAATGTAGGAGAACATCAGCAGACTCTTTCCTCAAAGCAGGCCCTCTCACGCTCTCTTCTGGTATGTGTCATATAAAGTGCATTTTCAAATACATCACCGCTTGTTTCATTTGGTGTTACAAGCTGACCACACTCGCTGTCGCCCCGGTCCGTCTGAGGCTGGATGGAGCAATGAGATGAAAAGGAGTGGCGTCTCAAAAATGTCAACACAGGACTTTTTTCGGGGGGTTTTGTAGGACTGCCAAAGAACTTTATGGTATTCCTCTGGTGAGCGCTGAGCTCCAGTGTGGATTACTCAATCGTCACCCAGAGGAATGGAAAATTCAAAAGACATGACTGAGCTCCTTTTAACATCAGTATGAGCTTTTATCTGTTTTCCTCTTAAACTTCTTAAATTGAGCTCCTGAGAAATAACTTCTCTCTTGACTTGACGGTCTTGACTTTAGTGCCACTTTTTGGAAGATCTGAAAATAACCTTGTTGACTCATGAATGAATCTGCGCAGTATCCCAAAAATTGTATCAGTCCTCACCTTCAAATCTTAACCACAGCTAAATGTGAATAGGCATTTCCAGGCGTTTCTCTTATGTATCAATATCTCACAACCTTCTGTATTTAAATGACTGTTTCCTTTCAAATGTAGTTTTTGACAGTGGGAGTTAAATGTTTACATACTTAAAGTTGTATTGGTGTCTATTGGAAAAATCTAAGTGTGATATTTACTCTTGATTGATGGCTCTTGAGCTGCTAATTGCACCACCATGTTTACCTGTGAGTAACTAACCTCTTCAAGGTGCGGTGTACAATTACATGGCTGTTGTTGCAGGAGATGAGGTTGTACCCGCACACACAGCTGTAACCATGTGACCTCAGATCTCCCTCTCTCTATATAAAGCCCTCAAAACTGACCCACATGAATATTTTCTGACAGTTGTTTGTTTAAACCTGCAAATTATTGATTTTTGGTCCACCGGAGAGCAGTGAAAACAAGTTGTGAACATGACACATTATCAACCCCGAAGACATGGCGAATACATCCAACAGCTACAAAAAAACATGGCTCTCAGAAGAATATCGTTCATATCAAACTGTCTGTCTGTCTATTTGATGAATGTAAGGCGATTGTAAGTCCATTGCTCACTCTCTTTTTCACACCGCTGAGCTCTCTGTTTGGTCTCTGCTGACTTCACAATGGACTCAGTGCTAAGTGGACCACTGTCTCCAACTGGTCACTAACTACTGTATGTTAATTTGTTGTTTGGTGGCCAGCAGGTTGTGTACATTAGTTTAAAGGTTGTGCTGCAAGACTAGATACAAAAACAGTAATCAATAAGCTAACATGAAGCTGAGAAGACCTGTAATTTAAAACAATAATCCTCTGTTAGGTTTCTGTATTTTTAGTTGATAGAGGGTTAGTAGATCAATACTGATTACAGCTGCTTAAGGTAGTAACTTCAAAAAGTTCTGCTACAAATTTTAACAACTTCAAATCATTAAAAATGTAATTCCCAGTGGGAAATTAGGATAGCTACAGAAGCCCTAAAAGGACATGAATAAATACGTTTTCATTTTCTTGGTTTTGCCGTGATAACGAGTCTTCAGTGGTTTTCTTGAGGTTTCAAGTTATTTTTCTCGTTATCTTGAGCAAACTTTGTTTATAGGATAATTTATCTCGTTATCTCAAGAAAACGCCATTTGTTTTTTCGAGATAACAAGCTAAATCAGTTATCTCGAGAAAACAAAGGAAAACTTACCTCATTATCTTGAGATAACAAATTGATCTCATTATCTCGAGATGAAAAATAACTCAAGAGCTTAAGAAAACCACTGAAATGAACTTGCTATCACAGCAAACTGAGAAAATGAAATATATTTATTCATGTCCTTTTAGGACTTCTGTATAAATTATTATTCATTTTCTCCAGATAAATTATCTTATAAACAAAGTTGGTTTTCTCAAGATAATGAGAAAAAAACTCAGAGATCGCATGAAAACCACTGAAATCAAATTGTTGTCTTGGCAAAACACAGACAATAAAATGTAATTATTCGTGTCCTATTAGGGCTTCTGTAGATAGCCAATAAGATTTGATTCAAAAAAGAAAAAATCTTGATCATTGTTATTGAAAGATTGTGGTAAAATAAGAAACTTGATCATGTTAAGGGACGTACATCATCATGAAGAACTCCTTGTAACACTAGAAAGCACTCTGAAATGGAGGAGCTGATCGTGTGCATGCAAGTGCTGTTCCTGGTTTTAAAAGTCTACACTGGGATCCAGAGCCAAAACAGTATTTTCATTACTTTATTCTTCTACTATCACTAGCTGTGTTTCCACCGTTGCTCCTCGGGCTACGTTAAGTGGTTCATATTATTCACTGTTCCTATTGTTACTCTCAGCGATTGTTTTTACTAGAATTGCACTATTATATTTGCACTACAAAATGGTTCATATATAGTTAGTTCAGTGTATTTATTTAGTTTGTTTTTTAAGTTTTATATCCATTTTATTACCTCCATCCATCCATCCATCCATTTTCTTCTGTTTCGGGGGTAGCAGTCAGACTGCCACATAACATTTTGTTTGGCCTTTTTTGTTAAAAAGTATCGATAAGAGTACCGTTAAAGTACCGAATCGATAAGGAGTATCGATAAGAGTAGTAGTATCGTTAAATCCTTAACGGTACCCATCCCTAATGTAGAATCGTCTACTCAAATTTAGCGTGGCGTTTCCATCTGCATAGGACTCCGGTCAGAGAGTGACATGAGACAGGGATCTTGAGTTTCTTCGTCTTTAATATGAACACAGTGATCCAGGCTCTGAACATTCAGTTTCTGTAACAATAATGAAGATAAAACACCATATGTAAATAAAACAAAATAAATTCAGTACCTTCAATTGGAGTAGTATAATAATCTGCTTAAAGCTTACAGGGGTTTAATACCTCTACAAATATCCACAACACATTATCTGTGTAATTGTAATGCATGCATGAACCCAGGTATACAGATAGATAGATAGATAGATAGATAGATAGATAGATAGATAGATAGATAGATAGACAGATAGATAGATAGATAGACAGATAGATAGATAGACAGACAGATAGATAGATAGATAGATAGATAGACAGATAGACAGATAGATAGACGATAGACAGATAGATAGACAGATAGACAGATAGATAGATAGATAGATAGATAGATAGACAGATAGACAGATAGATAGACAGATAGATAGATAGACAGATAGACAGATAGATAGATAGATAGACAGATAGATAGATAGATAGATAGATAGATAGATAGATAGATAGACAGATAGATAGACAGACAGATAGATAGAT
>OOFC01050439.1:10520-21657 GCA_900323345.1 Pseudochromis fuscus | reverse complement strand
AAGGAAGAATAGGGGTGTCCACGAACAAAGATAATAGGATTAGATATAGTGTCCACAAACGAGGACGACTGCTTTTTGTTAAGAAACATGAAGTATACACTGTAGAAAATCTAAAATGTAATGTCCATGTATGTGGACGCAGGGTCTCAAGAGGTTAACACTTTATAGGACACTCACCGAAACACTTGGAAATTCAAAACGGTTACTCTAAGATATTGCAAGACTTTCTTTTATTTTGTGACTTCATTAAAACATTTTGATTTTGTTATTATGTAGGTATTACATTTTTATTGTTGTTATGTTGAAAACCAGGGTCAAGGAATTTACCATATATGGTTACTTGCTGGTGTCAGGTCAATATTTTTCTAAAAACTGTGGTTGTGCTGCGTCACAAAGGGGGTGTGAAAATGCCATTTTTGTAGTTTAAGTTACTAAATATGGTAGCTTGCACAATAAAGGGTTAATACCACTGCAACAACCTTAGGAGGAACTTCAGCCCCCAGTAAAACCACAGCTTGAGCTTTTACTCTTTTTTTTTTTTTTTTGGTGACAGATTTTACAAACAAGATGATGTTTTAATTATTAAAGCGGTTTGATCGATCGTGTCACTTTCAGACTGAGGCTCATTCCCAATGTGTCAAACTGTTACTTTAAGTGTTTAATGGTCTCTCTCAAGCTCTTGATTTCCATTCATAACACAGTGACTTCAGTCAGAAACACAACACAATGAAGAAATGAAATGCAGGTAATACAAAGAAAACAGAATAAACATCAGGTTTCCACATCAGCCTTCGTGCACACCACACTGATCGTCCATCCATGCCAAGCAAATTGAGCTTGGGGAAACCAGTGGCCTGTAACATAACAAGCCAAGTAGGAAATGACCCATTGATGCACAGCTGGAGTTTTCACTGCTGCTGTTTCTCATCATGTCTGATCAGCACAGGTATGGAGACCCGCTGAGAAACGAGAAGACATCTATTCACAGCCATACAAGCCCTGATGGCTCGTCTTACACTCTCCTCTTCCTCCGCTCATGCAGGAGCCATGCATGCTCCCACCCAGCCTGTCATCACGATGTCATTAAAGCCCACTCTGTCTCTCCTTCGGCTGCTCTTTTCTTTTACCCTCCGACCTCCAAACAAAAATTCCTGTGCTCCTTTGCATGTTGCTTTTTTTCCCCTCCGAGTCGTTGTCCCGCTTCTGTCCATCTCTATTTCTGACATGGGAATCTGGGGGTGTCGCAGCCTGTCCGGGTGTGGAGGTGGGGAGGGAGACGGTGTCACACGATGTGGAGTTGATGGAGGCTGTCAGGAGGTAGAGCTATTGTGGGACGAGGCTGCTGTGCGGCGTCGGCATTTACAAGGACTTGCACGTGAACTAACTCAAAATTAAACCAAGGCAATCGGTCAAGTGCAACCATCGCATGTCTGGGTCAATGTGACTGATTAACTTGTATGAGGTGAAAATGAGAAGATCAGAGTGTTAGCAGTTTAAAATCCTATCTAATTCACACACATTTTTTATTGTACTTTCATTTCAACATTAATTATGAGTTTCATGCACCTCTTTTCCTTTCAAATACATGTATGAGATAAAGTTTATTAGTCCCACAACAGGAGTAATACAATGTTACAACAGCAGAGTCGACAGTAAACTAGAATAAGCATCAATAAGAAACAATAGTAATAAGTAACAAAGCAATATATTCATAGGAGGAGAAATCCAAACAGGAGCAATACAAACAGAAAGAACTGGAAATATGAACAGTATATACAATAAAACAGATGAACACTATTCCACACAGGAAAATATTTATATAATATTTATGTAATATATAATGCACAGTTGTGATGCTCCTGAATGTAACTTTATATATTTTACTTTTAATGTTTTGAGATAATACGGGGCAATATCATTATCAAGCACATCTATGCCAATTTGCCAAATTCCCCATTAAACATTTTTAATTTTTACATCATATTGTCCTCAATGGTTTTTTTTAAGCTCCCAAGTCCCTTTAGTTAAGCTTAGAAATATATCAAAGCAGTTCTTCAGGATTATTTGAAATTTCTGACATGCAGCTCTTACCTTCAATCCATCAATAGGTGCAAAAGTAAGATTACTCTATGATAAATCTCACCTTATGTAACCTGTCTTCTCCAAGTATTCATTTTTGATGAGAGACACCAAAGAAATCCTCTTGTCTCTCTTGTCTCACTTCTCCATCACTAGTTCAATAAAGGGTTTTACTGAGGGAAGTGAAAAGTTCACCTTCCTCTAAAAGCATCTTTAGCCTTTTATCTGAGCAGCTCTCAGTGTCCGGTGTGTCACACGGTGAATCAAAGAAAATTACAGCAGGTCTAATCCTTTCATTCAGCACCTGTGGAGACTTTAACGCAATGAGTAAGTGTTTCTTCTTAGGACCTTTAACACCTGAGTGAGTGACACACTAATTGGCCAATTAGACACCTGCATCACTCACGCCTCCCGGGGAGAAGACACCACAGTCATGGTGCGTGACCCGGACCCAAAGCTGTGGGTGTCAGAACAACATCATAGACATGTGGCCTTCACTCTCGCTGTCTGAAGATGTCACAGAGCTTCAGTGAGCCTGCGGCGATCAGAGCACAAAGCTTTACCAAAGAGTGCCGTCTCGCTCCTGTGTTACTGTGAAAATGTTATAAAAGCAGAATGACTTCGGGTCAGCACATTTCTTCTGCTTGTTTCACTTGAACATTACAGCCAGTGTGTAATTTAGATAAGACGACCTTTAATTATAATCTCTGCACCACGAATCCTGTTATTATTTCCGAAGCTAATGACTAAAATTAGCAGCGCGGGGAAAGCATCAGCTGCTGGAGAGCTTAGCATTTCTACTTAATGTTATTCAGTGATTGACAGAAAAATGTACCGACAGTGTCTTTACATAACTCTGCAGCATATACGTCACAGCGCTGCATTCCTCTCCCTGCGCAGTAATTCCCAATCTTGGCAACAAGTCATGAGAGCTCATGCTGATGGACTGAAGAATGTAATTAGAGGAAACACACTGCATTAGATCACATTAGAGCGCACCAGGTCAACAGGCAGTTCACATGTAATTTGTTGACAGATAATTTGTTTTCAAGTTTCTCGTCTGCCAGTTGTGATCAGCACTGTGGGCGGTTTCCTTCGGGTGTAATTACCACAGTGGGTTTATTCTTGCGTTAAATGTCTTCCTACTTATTTCCAAAAGATTGTGTTTGATTTCACATTTTAGTCGAGTATTATCTGTAACAACAATTGTGGAAAAAGTTTAAATAGCAGAGGATAACAAATGTGACTGTTCAAGTGTCACACACCAATAGGAGACCTCCAATCCTGCTGATGACTGACAGCTGTTCCTCCTTCTGTGGGATCCTGCAATCAGATCCTGCAGAGGATGATATGTCAGGTGGGGGATCCTCTGTGGTTTCTGAGGGCCGTCACTGGCTGAATCCTCAGGGGAGGTCCTGCCCAGCGTGGCGCCATGGCGATGGGCCTTTCCTCGCCCTGGCAACCAAAACCGGGGTTAAATTAGGAAAGGGCTAACCCCAGAAATGTGGTGGAGACGAGGGCGAGGTCAAGCGTTCTGGTCTGCTTTGATGATGGTGGAGGTTGGAGAGACGGAGGCTGCAGACAGACGCTCTTCATCTGGAGCTGAGGACAGATCGGGTGCTGCTGATTGCTAATGTTGCTCCTTTTGGGGGGCGTGAGCTGTGCACATGTAGCTGAAAGGGACAGTTTGAATGAAAATCTGTCAGATGTCATCATTCATCTTCTTCTGTCAAAACAGTTTGCAGCATTTTTGTTGTTGTTGTCCATTCCTTCACATCAGAGCTGCACAACAAATACCGTGCATCACTGGCATGAGAGACTTTGGATTTCTCCTTGATTATATATCAGATTAATCTGCTCTAACATGCAATGTCCAGCATGTCCTGGTAGCAAGCTAGCTCTGCATTACTTTCAAACTGTAACATGATCATCCAGAAAAACATGAGGATGCCTCTGTATCACAGTGCAGGCTAATGCAAGAAGCTCTTTCCTGCTCTTTACTGCATTGAGGGAAGTTTATGCTGCAGCAGCTTCAGTCTCTGTCACCCAATAATCACCACTCTCTAAGCTCTTAAATAAAACCTTTGTAAATGGAGTACATTTATATAGTGCTTTCCTTAGCTAGGTCCCAAAGTGCTTTACAAGGCAATTCATTCACCCATTCACACACACTCACACACCAATGGCTACCGAGCTGCCATGCAAGGTGCTAGCCACCATTGGGAGCAACTTAGGGTTCAGTGTCTTGCCCAAGGACACTTCGACATGTGGACAAGAGGAGCTGGGGATCGAATCCACAACCTTACGATTCACAGGCGACTCACTCTACCACCTGAGCCACAGCCGCCCTTTGTCAAGGTATAATCCAGCTGCACTGATGCTATAGAGTGAACATTGTTGCCATTTGTGATGAAATAGCAACACAAAAAAATTGAACATAAATACATAGTCTGATAGCTTGTAATACTGAGAGCCCATAGTAAAATCTTGGACACATTTAGCCGAGTCCTAATGCCACTACTGAGCTGCCATGATGATGACATCACATGGGCTCAAGGCTGAATCTTCACCAGTGTTGCTCTTCAGCTCTGAAAGGGTAAAATGTGCAGTGAATACAGATTTGTTGCAGATTCTGCTGTGGTGACAACAACCAGTCATGTTACAGAAATCCCAGTGCCTCTGTAGTTTAACTCACTATGTGTAGCTTCCACGTGCTGAGCCCATGTGATGTCAGAGTAATATTTAAAATGGCGGCCTTCATGATGTGGGAATTCTGCTTCAGGACCAATTTTCAGAGATGGATATCTTTGTTGTATGACCCCTGACATTCTCATAATGGTTAACTTATGCTATAATCTGTCTTCCCAACTGTATTTTGACCACAGGTTTTCTTTTCTGGGATTTTTTTGGACAGGATCCGCCCTTCATCATTGACATCAGTTCAGTTTTTCCATAGTATTACTAACAGACAGACAAACCAATGCAAATAAAACTGTTTGGGGGTTTTTTTCACACATTGTTGCAGTCTCTATAAATCCTATGCAACACAGTTTAATTTGGAGTAACAGTTGCATCTGTACCACCAAACCATATGAAAGACTGACCAGCGTTTGTAACACTTTTAGCCAGATTCTTGTCATATGATAAAATGTGCTCACGACTCACGAAAATCAACAGTTGCCGGTTAAAAATAAGAAGGCTTCAATTGTTTTCTTCTGTGAGAATCAAAGACACATTGTTTCAAAAATAACAAAAACTTTTAAGTGGAGAAGACGCCACTTATCATTATCTTTGCAAATAGCAGAGTGCAAAAACAGAC
The DNA here is from genome assembly GCA_900323345.1 of Pseudochromis fuscus. Taxonomy (NCBI): domain Eukaryota; kingdom Metazoa; phylum Chordata; class Actinopteri; family Pseudochromidae; genus Pseudochromis; species Pseudochromis fuscus. The sequence continues at coordinate 16,259 of OOFC01050439.1, read as the reverse complement.
AGTTTGACAGGTGTAGCAAGAGCAACTAAAGAGATCTGAGTTTAGCAAATAGTCAATTAGTGGTACAGAAAGAGACAGGAGGAGCAGACAGTGATTTACTCTCCTGCCTCTTGTGTGTGAGATGCAGCCCAAAGGTTTCAGTCTAAGCCTGGACTCAGTCTGTCTGCTCTCTAGCTGGTCTCACATTTAATCTGTGGTGCAACATGGTTTTCACTTTGGCTTGAGGCGGAAAAAAAATAACTGCAAAATGAAATGGATTTGTTAAACTATTACTAAGATTTGCAGCTAACATCTGTCTGGAGAATATTTTAATCTTAACCGCCAGAACATGTAACACAGACACTGATTTTGCCTTTTAAAAATGGGTACATAGTGTTTGTGAAGCACTTTTTTGTAGCATCAGACACTAAATAAATATTAGAAAAAACACCATATACAGTACTAATCATGGATTAAACATATAAACAGATAAATGTTTCAAGAGGGGAATTTTTCTCACAATCTGCACTTTAAATATAAATACTGTACACACTGATGAACTCATCCACACACACATTTTCAAACACTGTGTGCATGTGCTTTTCATCTGCTCTACATTGATGTGGACTTGAAGTAAAAAGGGATAAAACAGCTCAGTTTTAAAGTCTTTTGTCTGCAGTCATGTGTTAGAGGTGGTCCTTGTCACTTGCCGTGCTGTTGTCCACATATAATCAGAGAGCTTTGGCTCGGTATCACAGCAATTTGGACTTCAAATGATACAGTAACAGGGAAGTTAAAGCTGTGATTCACAAGTCAAATGCACAATGTTAGGACTGTAGCCCAGTTTTTTCTCAGTCTTTTGGGACAGAGTAACTGGACAATTTAACATCAGAGCTAAAAAAAAGATGCCAAATTTAAATGTTTTTGTTGTAAATCCAAAGTGAAATTATTCCTATTCAAGCTACTCTGGCAAATTCAGTTGACTGTCATAGATCTAAATTAATAAATAACATTTAAACAGGTCAGTATTTGCAACATTTGTTTTTCTCACAGCATCTCTAAAAAGTACTGTGTTTAATAAACTACTACAACTTCAAATAACTGCATTTTGTATACACTAGAAAGGCTGAAGCTCATTAGTTTGTGGACACTTATTTTGAAGCTAGGAGTCTGGTATTTGAATGTCACCATATTGTTTTTTTGGAGCCACAAATGACCATATTTGGATATGAAGGGAGGAGTGAGGAGGCGGGTCTGAGCAGGACACTGCTCAGTGTTTATGAGACTCAAAATCAGGTCTGATCTCCTTTCTGAAACCTCATATCTACTAAAATATATTTGTTTTTTAGATGGACTACCAGGTCACTAATGAGAAAAGTTGACTTTAATTCTTTAAGTCAGTTGCATCCAGAGTTTTTTGGAGTCAGCATCTGGTGGCCATCACAGGTACTGCACTTTTTTGCACTTCTTCATTGGCTTCACTTTTCAGACCCGGTTGCTCCATCCAGTTCTGTATGATCAATGACTGTAGACATAATACTGTGCAAAGTTCTCCCACTTGCTTCCTCCTCAACAGTTTTGACTAAATACCTTTTTCTTTATCCTTTGCACTGAGCCCTTGCAGCAACATTAATGTTATCTGCACTTGATATGAAGCACAGCTGTCAAAGTGACCTCCTCTAAACATTACAACTATCTCTGCTCCATCCAGAACCTTTGAGGGCTGCAAACCTCTCTGGTTTTGACCTGAAGGTAAATCTATAAAGCTCAAGGACCTCACTGATACTGAAAGCTCATGTGAAGACAACAAGACGCTGCGTGAGGGAAACTATTTGAAGCTGCGGATGATTTGTTTTGTGAAACATACGTTTTCCTAAACAGAGTTAAACTGGTTGTAGAACACATCAAAGCTGCCACCTAAAAAAAAAAAAAAAAAAGGCAAGGGCCCTATCATTGGTTGTAGCCGGGGCCATATTGTGAACATATGGTCCCAGGAGACGCTTTTACCCTGTTTGGTGAAAACATCAAGAACTGAAAGTGAAAGAGAGTAACAGGAAACCGTAGGGGTGCAATAAAGTGACCAATAATGAGACTGTATTTGGGTTATGAACTCTGTGCCCTCGTGGGAATCGAATATCAGAACAGGAGAAGTGTAGATGAATGTTTTCATGGATGCAGACGAGGAGCGAGGACCAGCTGTCGACCTGATGTTTTCATGTTCCCACATGACCGGGAATAGATCTGAGTGTGTGATTAGGTTGTTTTCTCACTGCGCAGTCTCTTTAAATGTCTTCACACTGACGAGCACAATGAAGAATCTCCACTTATTTTATTCAGTCTGTTGTTAAAATATTTTATTTTTGTTTAATTTTGAAGAGAAGTAGTTCAAACACATTCTTGAAATGTTTTTAGTTCCCTCAGGATGCCAGTGTCAACCACTATTTGCTGCTAAATTCATCATGTTTTAAATTTGCAGTAAATATGTGATAAAATTATATATTATCCCTTTTCATGCTATGTTGAATCATGACAAACAAGTTTACACTTGTAAATCATTAAATCCAAATAAATTTAGTGAGTTCCTACAGCCATCATTATGGTTTGTGACCAGATTAAAGTTGGCTTTGATCACCATGCCCCGTTCACCAACATCATCATCTGCAACTCGTCAAACATGTCAAGCGGCAAACCGTATATTTTTGATTTACTTCAATAGTTTTATTATAAATCTGTTTACTTCTTGGTTTTTTTGGGAAACATCTAAAAAAACATCTGCTCTCAAAGTTCTCTAACCAGCACAGCTTGTAATTTATAAACCTCACTTGTATGTTTGTATTAAAAATGGTATATTTCACAAAACGAGACACAAATCTGAAGATGATAAGATCACCTCATACGGAGACATTTTGTCAACTATACAATATTTCTGTAAATTTCTTCTCACGTTCTTCAAAATCCGACAAAAACCGTTCACCACAGGATCTTTGCTCCTTTGTTTGTTGAATTCTCTTCACTCTTTTTCACCAAATATACAACATGTAGACGAGAACGGTGAGAATTTTCTTCTTTTCTCATAAAGAAAAACTTGCAATAAACTGCTAATCTGGCCTTTGAGCAGCTGAAAACAAACATGGAGGATTATTCTCAGCTTCTATAGCTCTCGACCACACAGCCTCCGTCCAAACACCAAACTTGTCACAACAGAGAACATTATTTTTCTGTCTTCCCTGTCAAAGCAAATACATTTTTTGGCACAGTATACAGAGCAGTGGCTGCAGAAAAGCTGTTGATGGGTTTTTAATGTTTAAAGGAGGGGCATAGGTTCTCATCAGTACTTAATCCAGGCCTCAGACTCCAGCTGCAGTCATGTGACATGTTTGACATGTTTGATAAATGTTTACCACACTCATCTCTCTTCATTTTGCTTCACCGATGCCATTTGTAGATTTTTACTGTTGGCAATTACAAGCACTGCACAGGTGGAAATCATGTGGAAGATCCTGTACAATAAACTGTGTTTCAGACGTCAACAGATGCACAGAGAATAAATATATCAGTATTCAAATAGAAGAAAGGATAAAATACTCAGAATGACATTACTGTACCAAGCAAACAGACTGGGAAAAAACACAACCCTAGAAATTCAGCCAGCTGACTTACTGTGGTTACAGTGTTGCAGAAATCAATATGAATGTTAAACTCACCACTGCTTCTTGATTGCTGCCAAAGAACAGCCTCTTTTTGGTCATTAAAACTGAGTGAAGTCTCTGACAATCTGCATATCTCTCTATTTTGAAAAATATTATTTAACCCTCTAACACTGAACATATCGCCGTAGATACAGAGTGACTAGCATAAACCAACTTACTGTAATTCCTCTGTCATTTGCGCTAGTGACGTGATTCCAGCTGATTCTGAAAGCTGACAAGTGGAGCGTTTTGTATATATTACATACATTACGGCAGTAATGCAGAGTCATGCTGTGATGTGCAGCTTTCCGTACATATTACCTACACTTGCCACTCGCCTTTTGAAATGAGTTGTTTTCCAGTTAGAGCCTGGTAAAAAACGTGCTCCCATGTTTTCAGAGATATGAGCTCTAGCTACAACCTCCGTCAGCTGTTCGACCGACCGGTTGGTCAGAGCCATAAACTGTATATAAATATTATACAGTCTATGGTCAGAGCTCACGTTTTTATTCAGCTGACATTTTTAAATAAAATTTTAACGTTGCAGTAAAGCACTGTTATTGTACATTGAACCGATCTATTCGGTGTTTTCCCCATACAGTAGAAACTCACTGCGCAGCAACATATTTGAAGTAAAAACAATTCATTTCTCACCAGAAACACTCTTCAAGCTGCTTTCTGTGACGTCACAACAGTAGAAATCTGAAGATTACTTCATCAACTTTCTCCTCCTTCGCCTGATGGCTACAAGGAAAAGGGACTGTTTTCTGTACTGGAAACAACTAAGGCAAGGCAGGCGAGTCAAGCCGAGCCGAGCCGAGCCATGGCATGGTGTGGCGTAGCGTGGCGAGACGAGTCGGTACCAGCGGAAAAGTGCCAATAGAGGCTTCAGACCCGATGTTGATTACTAAGTAAGCAGTGACATTGTGTCACCTACGAGATGATAACTTGACTTGGTACAGTGATAGCACCAAATGACAGTGTCAGTGTTTCAGTAATGGCTCATTCACACTGGGACCTACTCACTTCTCTTCGCTTCGGATCGCTTGGGACTGCCCCCCCTCGGTAGCATTCACATTGCCGAGGATAGTGCCTCCTCAGTGTACCTGGCCGTCATTCGTGACATCATCTTTTATGCGACACACAGATGTGGAAAGAAGCGATGGAGGAACAACTATTTAACTTCTTTAATTTATCCCTGCACTGCTGCAGAGTCCTGCGGTAGCCACGTACAGCCATCTGGTCCGAGAGTTGCTTGTAAATCCTTTCATTTCGGACCGCGCCGTCCAGCAAGGTTTGCACCTCGTCCTGAGTCCACGGGGCAGGATTTCTAGTAGCTGATGCCATTTCTCTTCTTGTTGTTATTTCAAACACGTCTGCACGGTTCGGCAAAGATTTAAAAGTGGCGTGCTTGATGGGAGAGATTACGTGCAGCACGGTGATGACGCAACGACACAGTGACGATTCCGACCAATAAGATTTTAGTACCTGCTCCGACCTGACCAGGTACTTTTTTTGGAACCTCAGGAGAGGAGGTACGAAAAGTCGTACCAGGTACCAAGTTCCAGGTACTTTTTTTCCTGTGTGAATGCGCCATTTCCGAAACGAAGAGAAGCGAGTAGGTCCCAGTGTGAATGCGCCATAAGTCTTCTGCTGCCCTGTTACTACTGCTGCTTTGGGGACATTACAGCTGCAGCTAACACTAGCTTTAGGGAGCCCAGTGACTGAAGAGAGTTTGTGCAGGACTGTTTACAGACTGTTTACATTTTTTTTTTGTAATGATACAAAGCTGGTTAGAAGTCAGTTACTTTAGTGTCTTTTCAAGCTTCAGAGAAGTTTATTTGTGTTGTTTACATGATTTTTTGCACTTGACTGGTGAAATTTTATTTGTACAAGTATATTTTTATTTATTTATTTATTGTTTTTGCTTTATTTGAAACTTATTTGTCTTGTCTTGTCACTGGCTGTTCAGTGGTTAATCAATGTCCAGCTGTTAATGACTGTTATACATCTTGTATTGCTTACAATATATTTACATTTAGATAATACATAACCAGTCTTTCATGATCTC